>CALNHX010002735.1:0-169183 GCA_940337035.1 Agriotes lineatus | reverse complement strand
AACCGATAAACTATCGAACAAACCACTGATGTTATAAATCATAACATTCCTAGATATTAATAGCTATCACATGCAGCTTAATTATAATACAAATAAAAATGACATTAAAGCTATCAGTACTGTTTTATTATTAAAAATTCTATTTTATACAAAGGAATCCACAGTTTCTTCAGCAAATTTGATCTTTTACTGAAACAAAGATCGGCCAGAAAGAATCATAGTTATTAATTCAATTACATGTGAAATTGTAAACGATACTAGCTAATTTTTCATTCGTTGGTTGCAAATGTAACGCAAATTAGTTGGATGACAGTAATTTTAAACTAAGTTGTTATATTAGTCAGTTTTATATGCAAAAATTAAAATGACACCAGCTTTAATTTCAAGCTAAAAGTATAAAAATCCAATTATATTAAAAATAAATACTGGCATGTGCCAGAAAAAGTGTTTTGTATAAAATTCATCATAAGAATCTTCTTCTTCTTCTTCTTCCTTCTTCTTCTTCGGCATATGCCTGTTTTTTCTTCGATTACTTTGCCTATCTTTACTCTTTGCTTAGGTTGTGGCTCCATCTTTTTCTTGGTCTTCCTACGCTGCGGTTTCCTATTGGCGACTTGTCTCTAGCTATTTTGACTATTCTTTTTTCGTCCATTCTATTTATGTGCTCGTTCCATTCATGCTTTCTTTTTAATGTCCACTCATTGATGTTCTCTACGTTGCATGTCCTCCTTATATTTTCACTCCTCTCCCTGTCCAATAGCGTTTTCCCAACAACTCGACGCAGTACTTTCATCTCGCTTGTTTCTAACATTCTTTTTGTTTTTGAGGTGTCAGGCCTGGTTTCTGCGGTGTATGTCATTATTGGCCTCACTGTGGCTTTATAAATTCTTGATTTCGCTTCAACCCCTATATATTTGTTCTTCCATATTGTGCTGTTGAGACATGCTGCTATCCTTGTTGCATTGTTCACTTGCTGTCTTACTTCCGTCTCGACGTCACCGTAGCCAGATATTTCTACGCCCAAGTACTTGAATTTGGATACTTGTTCAATAATTTTTCCATCGACAGCTAGCTTACATCTTAGAGGCGTTTTGGATGTTGTCATACATTTTGTTTTTGAAGCGGATATCACCATGTTGTGCGATTGAGCTGTTTCATTGAATCGGTGCAGCAGCCTTTGCAGGTCATCTTCAGTTTCCGCAACCAGTACTGCGTCATCGGCATAACACAGAATAGTGATATTACGGTTTCCCATTGTGTATCCTCTCATATTTCGCACCTTCCTTATGATTTTGTCCATAACGATATTGAATAGTAGCGGACTTAATGAGTCTCCTTGGCGAATACCACTTTCTACTGAAATTGGTTGGGTTAATTCTCCATCGACCTTAGCTTGTATTTTGTTTTCTGCGTAGATGTTTTCGATTACTTTAATTATATTATACGGTATGTTCAGCTCGTACAATAGGTGTATTATGTCTTTCAGTTGAATTCGATCGAAAGCTTTTGTCAGATCCACAAAGCACATGTAGGCAGGCCTGTTGTATTCGATGGACTTTTCGGTTATTTGTCTTATAACGAATACGGCGTCTGTACAGGATCTTCCCGGTCTAGGACATTTGGGCGCGGCCGTTTGGGCGCGGCCGTCTGGGCGCGGCCGTTTGGGCGCGGGGACACTTGGGCGCGAGACACTTGGGCGCGAGACACTTGGGCGCGAGAAAGGGTCAACATTGAGATTGAGGAACACATTAAGTGTGAATAATTTCAATTTGGCATAAATAAACAAACATTTATTAAATTATTATTTATCCTGAGAAGTTAATGTAATTAATCAAACAATATTAAAAGAATAATCCAATTATTTATTGAAACCGTTATGAGATTAATTTTAAATAAGGTGGTAGTATGTACCTATATTAGATAAATTCGAATAAAAATAAAGAAGGTAGAATATTAGATTAGTTTTGAAATAATTTTGAATACATAAAAAAGGCAGTACCTATGTTAGATATGAAATAATAATTCTGAATTGTAATAAAGATGGAAATAGATATATATAGGTGTTGAAAATAATTTTAAATAAAAATTCATTTATTGTGCTGGTAAATGAATAATGCTGTGCTATATTTAATCGATTGATGGTTCTAATGTTTAATATGATTCTAATATGTGTTCTGTTTTGATCGAAACTAGTCGACTTCGAGTTTTGTTTATAATGATAATACTTAACAATAAACCTTAAATTTTAAAGTAATCAATTATTTTCCTTATGTTATAAACCGACTAACTGAAGATAAAAGCAGAAATAAGAATAATAATAAATAATCATATAAAAAGATTAATTTTAATAATCAAAATTTATTTTTGACATTTTTACCATTATAATACATATTATTCTTAAAGTAAATATATACAATTTTTTAAAATATAAACAAGAAGTATCCACGCATTTATTTCATAATTGTACAAAATGCCTCTTAAAAATTCTAGAATGTCCCTATTGTTTACGCCGTCTACATGATTATATTGATTATTATCATCTTTAACCAAATTTTTTATTTTCTATCAGACTGGATAAATTTTTGTTTTTTTTTCAGTGGGCTCATTTCCCGCAAGTAACTGTTCATAAGCAACATCTCTCCTTCGTTGAATAGTTTTCAGGCTGTCGACGAATCTCCAAATGGTTGGATGGTTCATCAATAGCTCTGTTTGTACCCAATCTCTATTCATTTATTCTTTGTTACTTATTATTTTAATGTAATAAATCTCCGCAAAAGATTTGCTAGTATTCACCGGAAAGTTAAAATTTTTAACTTGCTTTAATAATATTCTAATTTTTGACAATTAATATTTCTATACTAAATTTTTGCCTCCCGCCACCGCCTTGGACGTGCTTTAGGTAATTTTCGTTATTTAATATAAATTTTCAGACATATGAATAGTAAAGCTAGCTAATACTAATATACTTTAATTAATTTCCTCGCGCCCAAATGTCTCGCGCCCAAGTGGTTCTGCGCCCAAGTGTATTCGCGCCCAAACGGCCGCGCCCGAACGGCCGCGCCTAAACGGCCGCGCCCAAATGTCCGGCTCCGGGATCTTCCTGTCCTGAATCCCTGCTGTTCGTCTTGCAGAGTTGTGATACTATTTATTTTGTTGGTGATAATTTTAGTTGTTAGTTTCAGGGTTGTGCTTAGAAGATTTATGCCCCTGTAGTTATCTGGTATTTTTTTGTCTCCTTTTTTAAACATGAGAATCGTGGTGCTAATCCGCCACTCGTCTGGTATTCTCTGGAGATCGAAAATTTTATTGATCAAGCTGGTTAGTTGTCTAGTGAGGTGTTTTCCTCCATATTTCAATAACTCATTGGTTATGTTGTCTTGACCAGGGCTTTTTCTGTTTCTTAAGTGCTGGAGAGCTGCTTGTACCTCTGCTTCTTCTACTACTACATTGTCATTAACTGTTATTTCGGGCGTGTTTTGTTCCAATATACTGTCTTGCTTGCTGTATAGTTCCTTAAGATATTCCATCCAGGTTTCTTTTGTTATATGTTTAGTCTGTATGAGCTCATTAATTTCTTTTCTCTGTGTTCTGACTAGCCTCCATATTTGTTTCTGAAGTCCGTAGAAGTCCTTTTCCATTCTTTTAGAGAATATTTCCCAATGTTCTTCCTTTGTCTGTCTTACCAGTGCTGTCGTTTCATTTCGTACTGTTTTATATTGTTCGTATGACTCTATCGTTCTTGATGCTCGGTACTTTAAGTATGCTTTTTTCTTTTCTTCGCATTTTTGTTTCACTTCTTTATTGAACCAGGGTGTCTTGTTAAACTTTTTGTGTATCTTGTTTGCTGTTCTGGTACCGAGTGCTTCTACGGCTGCTTCTTTAATATTTGTTTTTAGTATTTCCCAACAATTGTTTATATCCCCAATTTCGTTTATCGGGTGTCTGTCAATTTTCTCTTTAAGTCTGTTTTGGTATAGCAATTTTACAGGTTCGTCCCATAGCGACTCTATTCATAAGAATCTTGGACTAAGAAATATGAAGATGTTGGTGGTATGCGTGTAGCATAACCAGCAGGCGTTGCTGACGACGGTGAAAAGCAGTCCATGCAGTAGATGCATGTCCATTATGTCAATGAAGATACATTGAGCTCGAAGATAGAAAATCCAGAATGTAAGTGAAAAACAAAGATAATATTAAAAATACCAGATCTGAGTGAAAGTATAGAAATTTAAACGAACAAAACTACTAATTGAAAAACTTTAAAATTGAAGAAAGTAAATTATATTCCGTTCACATCTTTTTGACATGAAGGTTAGCCTTGTTGTTAAGTTGCCCATGGACAGAATTGTAACCTGCATAACCTCCAACAAATTTACTGTCAGAACATAATATTGCTGCCAGATGGACTGCTTACTTTAATAGTACATGTGGAGAAATATTTAAAATCTGAAGTATTGCAAGACCTTCCACTTAGTTAATTAAAAATGTCTCTAATTACACAATTACTGAAACTGGATACATACATCAAAATTACTAAGTTCCATTTTAGATTCTGCTTAAATATGGCAACTTTGCATTTGAAGGTGTTTTGTAATGTTTTCTAACCTAAAAGGATTTGGTAACTATAACCTCAAATGTAAACCTCGTTTAAACACAACAAAGTAATTTTACACACCTAAATTGGGGAAACTGTCATGGCCAACCTTCTTGCCAAAAATACGTGAACGGAGTTTATAAATAAATTAAAGACAAGTAGAGTTAACAGTGTTTAAGCAAAAAGGTTTATTTTAGTTATTAAGGTACCAAGGAGCATTATGAGTAAAATAAGAGCCCAAGATTGTTAGTGTACTAACCGAGGGCTTTGGCCCGAGGTGTGTACAACAACCGCGGGCTCTTAGCTCATAATGCCCGTGGTGCCTTCAAGGTTTTATGTCCTACCAATTTTCTTATCTAATTCATATTCATATTCAATTCATATAATTACTATGCTATGGTATTTAAGATTGATCTAGTTAGCTGATCTAAGTTAGATTTGTGACATAGATGAGCTGTCATTAATTTTCATTGTGACAGTGGTGCATAATTTTTGAAATAAAGGTTGTATCCATGGAAACAAATACTGTTAATTTTTCATAATAACCCTAGTGTTCTTATGAAGAAAATAATTGCCCTGGAGCGTTATTTTGTATCTAAGATACCTTAAAATAGAGTCATTAATTTTAATTAATGTACTGGTAGGACATAAAAAAATAAACATTAAATTAAACTGCACGTAATCATACAGTATTAATGATTTAAAACTGAATTTAAAGTAAAATTTACTAACGATAATTGGATTAAATTGATAAACATAAAAAAATATACATATTTATAACCAATAAATGTTAATTGCCTCATATTTATAGTGTTATGTGCTTTATTTGTGTATGTCCTAATTAAATTTCTGCTCTAACCCAACGAGATTGAGAGTCGAACAATTGATTTGTTTACAAATGCATGCTATCTCTGGACCAAGAAAGGTAAGATAGAATATAACGTGATAAAACCCCGACAGAAAATTATTCATATCTATAAAATTAAACTAAAGTCATAAAAGGACCACATCAATATATTTATTTTCTTTATTAGTAGCTTCAGCGTACTTATGCGAACGTTTTGTCCGTCCGTCTGTCTGTCTGTCTGTCTGTCTGTCTGTCTGTCTGTCTGTCTGTCTGTGTGTCCGTGTGTCTGTCTGGATCGCCTGTAACTTTCGAACGGCTACAGATATCGAAATTTTGAAAGGGGGCAAAGTTGTTGCTAAGGTCCCGAGCACCTTCATGCGCTATTTGGTTTTGGCGAAAGGCTGAAGCTACTCTTTAGACCTGTACTTGAGCAGTTTATTCTTTGATAATGTTGCCATTATATTAATATGTTCTAAATTGTATTATTTGATGGTTTTTATTAAAGATATTTTTTTCTTTTTCGGTGAATTGCTGTGGCGGTGAATTATCGCGGTCATGAATTGTCCTGGCGGTGAATTGCGTTTCGGTGAACTGTTGACGGTCAATTTTCCTACACCCAGTTAACAATTAACACTTTTTATTTGGTGTTTTTAGTGCTTATTTAATATTTATCTATTTTCTAATTTTTTCACTGTAGCTTTAACAAGTAAATATCATGTTTTGGATTTATTTTTACAAAGAAACACATTGAAAGCTGTTTAGTTAAACGTATAAATTTATCGACTTTGTAACGACCTGACTATTAAAATATACTAGCAACCAGTGAGACAAATGTCTCATTTAATAAATCAAAAAAGACCGTTTTTCAAATAGAACGCGTATTAAATAAAAACAATAATATTTTTGAAAATATTTTATTTTCTCGAAAACCGGAAGTGTCACGTGACTGAAATTTGGTTCCAGACCTGACATGACCATTCCAAACATATAACTTTCATAACTTTTTCTCTATCTCTTACGGTTTGGCTGCTGAAACAGCGTCCCGGACGGACGGAAATCACGTGATTTCTCGACAACCGGAAGTGTCACGTGACTGAAATTCGGTTCCTGACCTAACATGACCATTCCAAACATATAACTTTAATACATTTTTTCTCTATCTCTTACGGTTTGGCTGCTGAAACAGCGTCCCGGACGGACCAGCGTCCCGGACGGACCAGCGTCCCGGACAAGTCTATTATATATATGGATGCTTTTCAAAACAGCTTATAAATAATAAATATAGTGTGCAATCTTCGTTTTCAAAAATTATAGAATGTCTAGTCCACAAGCGCATGATCGCTTTCTTAAATTCAAATCATATCTTATCATCTCAACAGTTCGGTTTCAGAGCAGATCGAAGTACAAATGATGCTATTTTTAACTTTCTTTCGGTTATATATGATTACCTAAATAACAGCAAAGCTAATGTAAGTTTATTTAGTAAATTATCAAAAGCTTTTGGCTGTGTAGACTTTGATATACTGTTAAAAAAATAGAAAATTACGGATTTAGAGGAATTTCCTTGGATTGGTTTCTATCATATTTAAATAATCGTAAACAATTAGTTGAAATTAAACAATATAGCGGAGATGTGTGTAATACGTTTAGATATCATCAAATAGATGTCCTATGCGGGGTCCCACAAGGTAGTGTATTGGGACCTCTGCTATTTCTAATATACATTAACGACTTTTCGTCCAATTCTACAGGATACATGACACTATTTGCTGATGATACAAGTGTATCTTGGGCCAATCAATGTTCAATGTTTAAATTCAGTTGTATATCCTGATATTTTAAAAATAAATGATTGGTTTGCAAATAACAAGCTATCACTTAATCTAACCAAAACTAAAATAATGTCATTTAGCATAACACATTCATCTTCAAACGAATTTGCTCTTAATATCGATAATTATATAATAGAAAATGTAGATCACATAAAGTTTTCAGGGACCATCATCGACAGAAACTTAAAATGGATTAAACACATCGAATCTCTCTGCATTAGGCTTACTACTGCCTGTTATGCAATCAAAATATTGCTTTACGAAGTCGGCCAAAAGATTGCTCGACAAGCATACTTTGCTTTATTTGAATCAGTACTTCGGTACGGTATATCTTTTTGGGGTGTCCCTGATTTAATGATATTAAACACAGTATTTAAAATTCAAAAAAAAAAAACTTTACGAATATTCAACCATAAGAATCCTAGAGATAGCTGCAGGCCCCTTTTCAAATATAGTAAAATCTTTACTATTACAAATTTATATATACTGGAAACAACATCACTTGTATTTAAACAGCTGCCGTCATTCAATAAAAGAAATGATATTCACAAACACGACACTAGAAATTCACAAAATTTAGAAGTAAATAAACCTACTAATAAGCGCTTTCAAAAATCTATTATGTACACTGGATTATCTATTTATAATAAATTACCTGCAAGTATAAAAAGTTCACAGACTGTTAAGCAATTTAAAATAAAATTGAAACGACTTCTCCAAGATTATGTCTTCTACAATTTAGATGATTTTTTTCAAACATCGTTTTAAAATTGTTTTAATTGTGCATGTAAAAATTGTATTTCTTAAGTTTTATAATATGTACTTCCAATTTCCAACACAATTTATATAGTTTTTTATGGAAATAAATATATTTGATTGATATTTGATATTATATCATGTTTTAGTTTTTAATTTAAAAACGTTACAGTCGTTTTAGTGTTTACAACCTAAAATTAATATTTCGAAAATTCAAGAAACAGTTAAACTGATATTTCCTTATTGACTGAAATTGAATTTGTGGATCCATAAAATATAGCTAAAAGTTTTCTTACATGTTACGTTTTCAAAATAAATATTTCAAATTGCATATAACTGAATGTATAATAAAATTACACATTTGATGACACCACATCTTAGACGGAATATTAAGTAATGTCTTTATGCAGCTCAGAGATGGAATAACAACGCATTTGAATTTGGGCTAAAAGCAATCGTTTTACATTGACTATTCAATTCACCTGTCATCTGTCGAAAAGTGAACAACGAAAATCCACAATTTCACATTTCTTGACCAATCAAAAAATATCAGCGGATATATCTTCTAAAAAGTATTCAAGTGAATACCGAAGGGGCCATAATTATATATAACAGCAATAAGATAACATGAACAACCAAATAGAATGCTTGAGTAAGAAAGAGATGACCATACGATAAAATTATTTTAGCAGGCATGTTTAGTTGACTTATGTCATAATTAAAATAAGCGTCATACCTACTCGAATATTTACTACTATGTTTATCTCTTTCTTACTCAAGCAATATGTGTCATTTTATTCATGTTATCTCATTGCTGTTACTATATATAATTGTGGCCTCTTCGGTATTTTAAACAAATGTAATTTTTATTAGTGGTGTGTTACTATTAAAATTGCGTAGATTATTGCTAGATTTACTGAAAACTAATTTGAAAAAGTAGTTTGGTTCATTGAATAGTCCCTCGAATGCCATTCTTAGTCAAAGTTAAGTAGAATATTTTTGCTGTGGTACTTCAGCTTCTAAATTCTATGTGTTAGAAATTCAGATTATGTTTAATTTTGTAATACTATGCAGTACTAGATGTGGCTCATAATAGGTTCGTAATCTTCAAAGAGGTGATGCCAATGCCCTTGAAGCGGGGACAACGAATGTTATTTATAATCGTGCTACTATTACTAAAAAGTTACGGTCTTCTATAGCTTCAGTTAGGAAAAACGTCAGTTTAAGTTATATCTTGCCATATCATCGCCATATTTCTAAATAATATTTTTCTCCAAGCGGCATCGATAAGAAATTAAATCGATTTAAGTGAATTCAAAGGCCTGCAGTAACAAGAAAGGACGAGGACATCAAAGAGATTGAAGATTATCGGAGTATGAGACGGAAATGTTGCATAAAGATTTCCAGATTTACAAAGTATCTGCTACTCGATTTCAAGATTGCTTACACATTTGCGATGATAATTTAACCGCTTAATCTGAAGGTTTTTCTAATTATTGCTAGAGATGAGCCGTGGATTTATTACTAGAACCTCCTGCTACGCAAGAATCAATATAATGGGTTTACAGGGGTTCTTCTGTATAAAAAACCAGAATTCAATCTGGAACAGGAGATAACTATATATGTAGAGACCATATAATATTTAAAGAGTTAAAACATCAAATATACAATCCTGCTTCGTCACAAAGCGATTATTATTTATTACCCAAAACTAAAAGGCATCTTCTGTAAAAAATATTTGTTTATATCTGGCAATTTACATCGTAAGAAAGACCATAAAATGTGTTACACAGATCTTAGGAACCACAAAAGTCCAAGAAGAAGAAAAAGACGAAAAAAAGCTAATAACTGACCAGATTTGTCACTAGCATTTGTTTCTTATAAAAATCTGTACATTACCAATTTAATTAGTTGTCTAGCTCGAATAATAACTACATACACGAGGGTTGTCGGCTAATTATCGAAAAAAAATAGCTACTCTCGAAAACGGCTTCTCAATCATAGTCTATTCTAGCTCTCCTTCCACTTCTGGAAGCATTTTGTGTACTCAGCTTTGTTGGGAGCCATGTCAATGCTGCACAAAAGCTAACGAATTTGAGTATGAGGTGTTTTAGCAAAAAAAAAAAACTCCCAATGGGATAATATGACGTGAAGGTTTGGCGCCTTGGTAAAGCTGCCAGTCACCGCTTTCTTCATTCCATCTCTTCAAAATTCGTAGGTAGTATTATCTTGACATCGCTTCCACTTAAAAGCGTTTTCTTTGGCTTTTCCCTTTCTGATCTCTTCCACTAAGAAAACTGGACTTTTGCGTCAGGGTTATAGACATAGACCCACGATTCATCGCCTGCGAAAGAATGCCCAGGTTTTGGAAAAAAATGATGCAACTTTGCTGCTTTATTCGCTTGGCGGTTGTGAAGAATTTTGCAATGGACGGACGTAGGTGACAGTGCCTCGCGCAGTGACTCGATTAGCTTCGGGGCAACACGTCAAATATACTTCTTAAGACCCCTTCTAATAGATGTCTAAGTTTTATTGTAGTACCAGAAAAAGTTGGGAAAATATTGTTAGTGGTCTGATACTTACCGGTCGAACCACGTATACATGTTAAAATGGCTATGCATGAAAGTAAACTACTACTAAAAAAATTCAAAACATTCTTCTATATGCTTTACTGATTCTTTTGTGGGTACGAATAAAATTATCAATTTTGTTACAGGGCATCGAACTGTGTAAATTCCTTAGCTGCACAATGGGAATATGTAGTAATTTTTGAAATCGTATTTTAAGTTTTCTACTGATAATCGGCATACGTGAAGTAACGTATTATAATTATTGAACATTTTATATATAATTGCTTTTCTACTATGTATTAAAGATGTTTAAAAAAATAATATCCAAAGAAAGAAAACTATATCTATAAGCCGTTCACGACCTTTTTGGGACAGAGTTGGCTATGATTTTTTATTTTCATGTTGGACTAACTGATTCGATGATGCAACTTCTTTTCTGTCAGTGTCTGTTCGACATTTTCTTGCCACCACATTGCCAGATTTATTTTTTAATATTCGTAAGAAAGTAAATTATTTATCAAATGTGTAAAAATAATTTAAATTTCCGTCAAAGGAAAACTCAAAATGCCCAAAATAATTTTGTTACAACAAAAAAATTCCATTAAACGATGCTACTTCCAATTTAAAAAGGACAGACCAAATTTAAAAGAACGCGAGTCGATGTGGAAACTAGAGAATATCCGACAACAATGTACCTATTCAGAAAATATAACCTTAAACTGAAAACAACCTAACCTAACACAAAAAGTGTCAATTTCCATGAGGGAGTTTAGTTGCAACAGAGGTTCTGCCAACAAAATTACTAGATGGTCATAGCCTCACCTGACCCAAAAAGATCGTGAACGGCTTATATTAGTAAGAATCAAGCGATGGTTGAGTGATGCGGGAGCTCGGCTGCGGTACTGAAAGTAAAGGGTTCAATCCTCACACTTGGCAACTGGATTTAAAAATTGGATACCGAAACCACGACTGTGAAAATAGGGCGCTCTTAAAGGTGTGCCAAATGACTGGATTTGGGAAGAGATAATTGGCGGTCCTGGCCCACCAAGCCTCATGCCAAACTGCTACATGGAGAGCAACGCTCCAAACTCACTTAGGTACTGTTAATGAAAAAACTATATCTTTATATGATTTTTTAGGCTTTCACGGTCATTGTCATTAAGTAACAAACGACTTCCGGGATTGGACCGTGTCATGATTGAAATCGAAGAACCCAACGTTTCGCCCACTTTTGTAAGGGGCTTCATCAGGAGGAAAAAAGCAAAATAGCACGGTAACTCAACGTGTTAACCACGCCAGAGGCGAAACTCTTTGCAGGGAAGGGACAGAAGAGCACGGTAACTCAACGTGTGAACCACGTCAGAGGCGAAACTCGACTGAAGCCCCTTACGAAAGTGGGCGAAACGTTGAGTTCTTCGATCTCAATCATGACACGGTCCAATCCCGGAAGTCGTTTGTTACTATATCTTTATATTTTCAAATAAACAATCTGCATTAGTACACCAAAAATTCACAGAGCCGCACGGGACAACGATGACGCAGTAGTCTCTAGCGAAAGCATCAGTTTTCTTACTTTGACAGTTTGTATCGTTTCTGTTCCAGTTATTATTCTTGCGGTTTCTGTTGTCTGGTGTTTATAAAGTTGATGAAAATGGGCAATGACATAAATAATAAGTCATGCTGGTAGTTCATATATTAGCAATGATCAGTAGATTTTTAAAGCAAAATTTATTCAGTAGTTAGAGAAACAACAATACAAAATGGGAGAATTCTTGGTATTAAGGAATACGTGTGCAGGTCAGTAAATTGGTAACTGCAATACGTAGTAAAAAATGAACTTAGTCTTAAAACAATATTTCCATAACTGACTAAATGCTTAAAGTAAAATTTCGTGTGTCGACAATCAAAAATGATTTGAGATGCACAGCCACCTAGTTATGTATCTACTCGACGTGATCGTACAATAAAAGAGCCGAATACGAAAGAATACTAACAAAATAGTAAGAGCTGCATCTTTCTTAAAAATTACACAAAAAAATTCAAATAAGAAAGTAATCATATAAGAACAAACAAATATAAAATTGTGACAGAAAGGCGGGTTAGTAGATAACACTGTAATAAAATATACAAATTTCGCTGTTAATATAATTCAATTCCTGCTTATTTGCGGGAAGTATGAGGAAAAAAGTATGAAATTCGATTTTGAATGGCTGTATTGAATTTTAGTTAAGATATCCACACTGTTTGATGCCATAAATCTGCTGTGAAAAATGTTGAATAATGTTTACAAACATTCTGTCTAAAGAAGTTGCAGGTTTTTTAAATTTCGGGCTTTTTTTAATGTTTTACCTTTGTTATATAAACAGCTCCCAGTCAAGGAATTTATATGCTTGGTAGCATGTAATTAACATAACGTATAGATACAATTTTTTGTTTCGTTAGATACTCTGTACTTGACTGAAAGTTTAGTAAATGTTATCTTACCTAAATATTTTGTCCAAAAAGGAAGATCTTCTACATTCACAGTTTTCATCATTAGCTCTGTAACTGCATCCCAAAGAAGGTTGTTTCGACAGGGTACATTTATAGAAATGGTTCTCGGACACCGCTTGTTCACTGTTAGGTTGTCTTCTGCTTTGCAGTGGCATCGAATTTTAGAGAAATTTTTTGGTAACGATACAGTAATGGTTTTATACTCTATATTTTTAATTTGTGGAACCGAAGTGATTTTTATAGTAAAGTCTCCTACTTCCACATGTGTGAAGATCACCCAGACTGATTTCTCGTTGGTAGTTACACAACCGACACTGATGTTAAATATTCCCACACCATGTTCATCTACGTCTAAATGTGTGTTAGTAGTGATGACTCGTTTTGGAATTTTGTTTCTTTTAGCTAGCCCCCAAGGAATTATTTTGTTGAATTTAAAAGTATCGGGCTCAACAAGACTAAAGTTGATGTCGTAAGAAGCTTGAACAGGGTAAGGTGATTGAACCACTAAATCTAAATCAAGCGTTTGGTATAAAGGGGAAGGTATTGTTATGGTGGTGGTGCAGTGCGATGGTATAGATTCTCCAATTAAGGAAACAGATATGCTTTTAGCATAAGGCTGTCCTGGGGATTCTCCATTTACTAACATAGTAACATATTCTCGACATATCTTTTTTCCATTAAACTCAACTCTTATATTTCTTGATGTGTGCGGTGATAAAGAGACAGGGTTTTCGGATATACTGAATAGTCCCTTTTCATTTCCAAAGAATATAATTTTATAAACTATTATAGAATTACTCAGGTTTTCTATACATATGTCTGTTGTAGCGACTGTGCTTAAGTTAGCTTTTAAGTGAATTTTTTTGTGTGGATAAAAATTAGGGAGAACCTCGTATAGATAGTTTACCAATGTAAGCATTAGGACAGGATTCGGGTTGGTAATATGTTTTGGAGTTAGGTGAAAACTTAGATTGATCATTTTCCAAGCTTGTAATAATTTTGAAGCATTATGAAACGCCTGCTCTATACACGTGGGATTTGTATAGATATCACATATATAATGTCTTAGATAAGGACAGTAAGCGGAAGTAACTGCAATTAGTACCAACCCATCACTAAGATCTAGGTCGAAAAATTTTATACTTCTTGTTACAGGTGTAGTTTCAGAATGTTGTAAAGTATTTTCGTTCCATAACTCTTTACTTTGATTATTAAAGTGGTATTCTAGCCAATATAATAGAATATTTTCAGAATCATTGAAAATATTACCGTTACGTGGTTTTGTTTTCGAAATAAATGTCCAGAAAGCTTTATCTTCGGCTACTGTAAAGCTTAAGCCGCTTTCTTGGCTACTTATATTTTTACTATGACGTGGAGAATTCCACTTCTCCAGAGTATTGCTTCCTGCAACCATTTTCGAAGAAGCTTCTCTTCTGACGAGAGACAAATTTGAATATATAATAGACGGTCCTGTTGTTATGCTCGAATTTGCAGGTGAGCTAGGAGAATTCCTTTGCTTTTGCAGACTTTCGCTACGATTGGATCTATCCCAAAAATCAAATGGGTATTGTACACGAACTAATACGAAAACTTTGTAAGTCTGGAGAAGAATATCCAACCAACTTTGTTTACTTAGAAGGTAAAATTTACTTCTTTCGAGAGGTTCAGGTGCAATCGCACCAGCAAAATCTGGACGATGTGGATAAATGTTTTTTAGAAAGCTAACATAGTCATCGTAAACTAAAAGATTTTCTGGAAAAACGTGAGGAAGCACCCCTCCTTGGTTTACAATAAGCTCCTTGGCCATGCTGTACGAGTTGTAGAAATAGTTTATTCTTTCTAAATTGTCTTCCGGCAATTCTCTAAGATTAGCAAAGATAATATTTAATATATATTGTAAACATTACTTACCTGGTGTGGATATATTCATTAACTTGAGGTCCAATTAGGTTCGTTAGTAATTCCACAAATTTCAATGGAGTTAATGCTGTGGTTTGTTTTTCTTTCTTCTTATCGGGCTTACCCTTGCCTTTTACCTCTGTAGGAATAACAACTCTTTCAGGAGGAAGAGAAATTTCTTCAGGTATTTTGTAATAATTCTTTCCATAAAAACCTTGATAACAAAGCCACATTTCCATTGCTGTAATAGTGGATCGCATATGTTTAGCATATTCTGTTTCATCGCGGTCGTCAGGAAATAATGGAAAGGAAGTTTCATTGGCATTCGTGAGGGATTCAAAAACATTTCCTGTCGAAAATATTGTAGATACTGTCACTGTATCGATATATTCGGATGGAGCTGGAAATCCCTTCTCTGATAAATCCTACAAGATTCTTTAAAAAAATTTATGTTAATCAGCAGAATGTATATACCTGATGAGAAGATCTTCGAGAAGCAATAGATGGGTTACCACTTAATAATGTTTTTGTATAGGAATGCACAAATGCATGCGTAGTAGCTGTGCAATTATCTGTGCCACCTTTTATGTTCATCGAATACTGGGCTCCACACGAACAGGAAAATGAGACAGTAGTATTTAATGTTCCAGCGGTTGCTGTAGAATACGTGAAAAGTACATTCACGTCTCTAACAAATGGTTGTCCCGTTTTTACAATAGTTTCGTTAATTTGCACATGTAGATCACTGATTTGAGTTCTAGCCGTAATATTACATGCTTTTGAGTGAAAATCGGCCCTTAGAAACATTGAGTACTCTGTTCCACATGTTAAAGGAACTGCTTCAAAGTATATATCGTCTTCTAATGCAGAAATGGTGGGTTCGGGATACCAACCATTCAAAGTGAGATAGTTGAACACGCTTCCTTGCAAATAATGGCGCACGTAAATCGGGAGTTGAACATGGTAATTGCCAGGTCGGCTGGGAACAAATTCAACTTCAAAAATGACTTCCTCTTCTGGTGCTAAAACGCATACAATGGAATTATCCAATTTAATTATTTCATTTCCTGTCAAATAGTTTAAGAAAAATGGAGTAGTCAAATTATCTGTACGAATACAAAATTTGTGTGTATCTTTGGAGCCGTTCCAAACTTTTAGCTCAACTTTAGTTTCTGAATTAAAGTCAGGGTGAGGAAAGTATTTCAAGTTCAAGCGCAGTTTAGAAAATCTTACGGTGTCGCCACCTACAGCACTATTTATTGTTAAAGTAGTCAATTTCTTAGGCATTGGAATGCAATTTAATTGAGTGGCTGAATGGGCATAGTTAGATACGTTCCGCTCTGTGTAAAACTGGGGTTTTAGAGATTCCGACTGATGTAAATAGGCCGGGCCAAGCATACCATTGATAACTATAGGTAAGTAAAAGCAATACGTAGCAGCTCCCATTGGATGGAAATGCAAATAAAGTTCTTTTTGTTCGTTTGGTTCCAATGCTACGCTTTTTATGGGGATGGAACTGTTATGGAATTTATGGGTTTCTAAAACTGTGTATTCTGAATAATCTTGTAATAAAAAATCAACTGTAGCCGCAGCTTTGCTCTTGTTCATCACAACAAACACTTGCCGTTCGAAAGCATTGGTTACAATTTTTTGTAAGTGTATTGCTTCGGGTCTGATGACTATGTTTGGATAAACCACAGATCCTGTAATTTCCAGTTTTACAATTGTCGTTTGTTGCACTTCAATTTCGATTATGCAACTGAAACTAATGCAGGCGGAAATCTTGATTTGTATATCAAAAATCTGAAAGCCTAGCCCGTGGATAATACCTTCCGTGGGAGTAATTGTCACACCCATCATAGGTTTCGGATTTAAAATTACGAACATGACTGACGCGTCTCCTAAATTTTGGAGAACCGTAGTCCTTCGAAGGGGTAGATTGAGAGGAATGTCGTTAAATTCGATTTTCGCACTTCTTAGTTTAACCATGGTTGGACTCATAGTCGCTGAGACGCATACCATTTGTCGTCGTCCATTTTCAGAATATACGCCAATTTCTGTAGAGCTAGTCACATGTTGTCGAGGAGTAAAGCTCATGAAGCACGTGAGGTGTCGATAGGGAGGCACTGTGGCTCCCACTGGTTCCATCGTATAACAAGAGTCAGGCACGTACCAATGGTATGACACTGGGACGTTTACGGGGTTGTAGATATCCAAGTATTTACCGGGATGAGCATTTATTTCGAATATTATCTCGTCGCAGAACAGCTTGACACTCTTTGAGACTACATCCACTGTTACGGAAACAGGATATGTTTGGCAATGGTTGGCTAGAAAGTCTACGATGACATTGTAATGGCCAATTATTGTAAGCGCATGGTAGGCAAGGGTAATTTTTGTTTTTGCTAAGCGATCAACTTTCGTCTGTGGCCCTTTGGGAAATTTTATCACGGGCTTTCTTGTTTTGCAAGTAATTAGTATAGGAAAGTCGTTCTGATTGTGGATGGTCACCTGCGTCGTGGCAACAGTACCTGGAGCCATCTTAAAAGAAAATTGCAATTACTGTTAGATCAACTAAGCTTAGAATTACAAACAATAAACGAAACAAACAGTCTGAGAAAATTAGTTCTTTATAAAAAAATATATGTCGACAATTCGATATATCGAATTTAAGTAGATAATCTAGTAGGCTACTAAACCAAAATTTTGTTTTGTGCTTTGATAGTTCCTGTAGTAAAGTGCTATAGTTACTAGAATGCGGGTAGTTAACTAAAAGTTTTAACAAGTATTATGTGGTGAATACATTTTTAACAAGAGTGGTATATTATGATTTCAAACGATACGCGGAATACGTCATGTTGATTTCGGTAATAAAGCATATTTTGAAACAACTATCTACAGCTGGTTGACGCATTAAGTTTTGAAATAGTAGTTTTTAGGGATGAATTTCATGAATGTAGTAATAAAAGGTAAATTACCTTATTTCTAATAATAATTTAAAGTAAACATCGAATTACTTAGCAGTATTGGAAGTGTCTTGAGTTTTGATCGCACACCATCACTTGGATGTCAAAAAGCTGTTGTTGTTGAATATCTTAAATATGTCCTGCATATTTTACAATATCATAATTGGTGATCAATTCTGAATATATACGTTTATGAAAGCAATAATAACATAATCTTTGCTATTTACATAAATTATTTGCAGTTTCTACAATAAGAAAACACATTTTATTGAATGAGAAGCAAATATACAGAGTATCCGGCAATACGATCCCCACTACTTATTAGGGTGTTGATCGGAAAGTTTCTCTGACCATGGGTACGCAAACGTTTTGTGAGTAGATACTCTTTTTTAAAGATGATGGTAACAATGGAATCTTAAGGTCTAAACTCCCTCAAAGAAAAGAAGCTAATTCCTTTGTAGTGCAACAAGGCTGACGACTGAATGCTAAAATAACTTACAGCTCTTTAAGTTGTAATAAGAAATGTAAGATTAGCACAATTAAAGCACAACGTTTTCCTGCATAAAACAAATTATTTTGAAAATGGCACATCCTAGCAGTTTTGAATGCGAGGAACTTTGGTATAAAACGTCATATATTCTCACAATTTCATAAAATTATAAACGGCGACCTTACTAAAATTTTACATTTCACTTCATACTTATTTGTCATCTTCTACCTTACACGTTGTAGAGATATGTTGTAGTTGTAGTAATTATTTGTAAAATTTACTCTTTTGTATAGGAAAGAAATCTGATCATCTCCAAGGAGTAGCGTTTCTACAATGAAGCTTCAACTTAAAATGATTTCAGAAACATACTGGTAAGCTATGAACATTCTATTACCAAACACTATATAAAATACATACATTTTTTTTCCTTTGATAAAAAATGTAGATTGTAAAAAATAATCAAGTTGTAGAGAGAAATAAAGTATTTAAACTGTGGTTAGTACCTATATTGGTATTCCTTTCCATACTTTTTATAAATAATACATTAACGTAACTAGTACCCTGCCTGCACTCCGTTCCTCAAAGGTTTTCCAAATTCGAAAAATTTTTGACATTAAAGAATTACTAATATGAAAGCAGGCTACAACGTTATTTATGTACGACCGGGGTAAACTGGTCAACTTATACCCTATTTTTCTCACTTTACGGCCCTAAAACAGTAATAGTTATGTATTAAGGGTAGTATTATTTGTTGCCAGAGAATGCAGTTTGAAAACCGAGGCTCTTAGATCGAAAAATATATTATATAAACTGGTAAGTATAATATTCTTCTTCTAGTGCATATCCTTACGGATGTTAGCCATCAATAAGGCAACTTGCACCTTGGAAACTGCAGCTCGAAAGAGTGATGTCGTAGATTTGTTGTACCAATTTCGGAGATTCTTTAGCCATGAGGTGCGTCTACGGCCAGGACTTCTTTTGCCTTTTATATGACCTTGTAAAATTAATTGTAGTAATTGGTACTTTTCGCCTCTCATTATATGCCCTAGGTACTTTAGTTTCCGTCGTTTTATAGTAGTCATAAATTCCAAGGAGCAATTCATTTTTTCTAAAATTTCTACGTTGGTTATTCTATCCACCCATGCAACTCGTAACATGCGCCTGTAGGCCCACATTTCAAATGCACTGATTTTGTTGCATAGGTCTTGTGTTAACGTCCAGGCTTCTACCCCATACAGCAGCACCGAAAACACATAGCATTTAAGAAGTCTTCTCCTTAGATATAATTTTAAACTACGGTTACATAGTAGAGATTTTAATTTGTTAAACGCACATCTGGCTTGTCCAATTCGGCTTCTCACTTCCTTTTGTTGTCTTCCTTGGTCATTTATTATCATACCCAAATATTTATAGTCAGATATTCGCTGGATGCTTTTATTGTTTATTGTAATTCCTTACATTGTTGGTTGTTTTTTTGTTATTACCATATACTTGGTCTTTTTTAGATTCATGTCTAATCCATATGCTGCGCTGCTTTCATATATACAGTTGAACAGATTTTGAAGATCTTGCTCCGTTTCCGCTATAAGCACAGAGTCGTCGGTATATCTTATATTATTTATAGCCATTCCATTAATCTTAATACCCTCTGTTTTGCGTTCAATGCTGTTTTGAATATGATCTCGGAGTATACGTTGAATAACATTGGTGACAGGATACAACCCTGTCTTACACCACGCTTTATATTTATTTCTTCAGTGATGCCTTCTTTTGTTCGAACGCAAGCCGTTTGTTTCCAGTATAGGTTTGTTATAAGGCGTAGGTCTTGATAGTCTAAGTTCAGTTGTTCTAGTATTTCGAATAATTTATTGTGTTGAATTCTGTCGAATGCTTTAGTATAGTCTATGAATCCAATTATACATCTGTGTTTACATCTAAGCAACGTTCGATTAATATATTTAAAGCAAATAGTGCTTCACGTGTCCCGTATCCATTTCGAAATCCCAGTTGTGTGTCTGACATAGTGAATTCGCATTTGTTATATATTCGGGCGTGTACTATTTTTAAGAAGATTTTCACAACATGACTCATTAAGCTAATATTTCGATATTCTTCGCATTTTCGTGGATGAGTTGTTTTAGGTAGCGTTACAAATGTAGACTTTAGCCAGTCTTTGGGAATATTTCCAGATTGGTATATTGCGTTGAATAGATCTAACAGAACTTCAATCTTGTCTTCATCTATAAGTTTTATTAATTCTGCAGGAATTTCGTCAGGTTCCACTGCTTTATTATTTTTTGAAGTTCTTATAGCGTGTATAATCTCTTCTTTTGTTATCTCTGGTGCCATTTCTGTGTTGCTTGTATATGTAGCGTCCGTTCTATTGTCATCATAAAGTTCTTCAACGTATTCCTTCCATCGAGCAAGCTTCTTTTCTACACTAATTATTACATTCCCTTCTTTGTCTGTGAGAAGTCCGTAATGATTATTTTTCTTGTTACTACATACTTCTTTGATCTTTTTGTGGATGTTTCTAGAGTCATATTTTTTTCAAAATTTTATATTTCTTCACATTTTGCAGTGATCCAATTTTCTTTTGCTTCTCGAATTTTTTTCATTATAATATTATCAATTTCTCTATTTTGATATTATTTGTATTTTTGACCTTTCTTCTTTCATTCATTAATTGTAGGATTTCTGTTGTCATTCATTCTTTCTTTCGTTGCTGTTGTTGGGTTTGTGACTTTAAGACATCTCTCGTTGCACCATGGATTTTCTCTTTTATATTTATCCATGTATTCTCTATGTTTTATTCGGAAACTGTGAATTGTAACATTCCTGCTAATTCTTCATTGATTTTTACGCTTAATTTATTTTTAATATCAGGTTCCGATATTTGCCTAATGTCTATTCTATTACTGTTTCTATTCCTAATTATCTTTTTTAGACGCAAACGGAATGATGCTACGACTGGGTTATGGTCTGACCCTATATCAGCTCCTGGGTACGTCTTAACATTATTTATGCTGTTTCTATATCTTTCGTTTACGAGATCTATTTGATTCCGTTTTTTTGGTGTACCTTCTTTTCCCGGTTTGGTCCAGGTATATAGTCTTCTAGGGTGATGTTGAAACATGGTATTGGTGATGATATATTTATTTTCTTCGCAAAAAATTATTAGTCTATCACCTCTATCGTTGCATGTACCCAGTCCGAATTTTCCTACGACTACTCCTTGTTCACCTTTGCCAACTTTAGCATTTCTTCATAAAATCTCTCTACTTCCTGGTGCTCTTTTTTTGTCGTTGGCGCATACACCTGTATAATGTTGATGTTAACTGGATTGTTTTGTATCTGAACCAGAAGTGTTCTATCTGAGTAAGGAACAAAATTGGTAATTGCTTTGTCGATTTCTTTCGTGACAATTAATCCTACTCCATATTGATGCTCTGGATCATTACCACCAGAATAATACGTGACATGATCTCTTGTAACTATTTTTCCACTTCCTGGCCACCTCATTTCACTGATTTCAAGAATGCCAATACCGATTCTACTCATATCTTTAAGAGTATTAGCGTGTTTTTCAGCTTTAAACATGCTGCGAGCAATCCAAGTTGCTATCTTTTTGATATTATACTGTGTTTTATAAGATTTCTTCTTTCCACATTTATTTTCCTTTCCACAGGGTTTTCGCGTGATGACGACCTGGGAGGCCCCGTGGGCTAACTGAGATATGCCTCCCCTGCCGACTCTTGGATTCCGTTGTCCATGAGTAGTAAACTTCTGTTTATTGTGATTTTGAGCCATATTGAATGTACTGGAGATATCTATATAGATCTTTAATGTAGTGGTTTCACCTTGCCTACTACATCCTTATGCCGTTGACTTTTGTTGGTTCATCCGCCTTTGAGACCGATTTCTCGATCCTAGGACAAAAGAGTGCCCTATCTCATCTAGCTCCTCCACCCGAAGCTGTTGGCTAGATGAGGGGGATCCCTTATACCGGCGATCGCTCGGTGTTGCTGCTGGGTCGGGAACTACTTATTCGTCTGAGATAAATTGCCTCAGCTTATATAGCAGCTTACCTTTATATCTAAAGGTATTTCACTATTCGCCACCTGTGACCCCACTAGTACCCTGCAGCTCAGCCCTAGCAATAGTATATTATTATACTAGTTTAATAAGAGGGACTAATGTAGCATGAGTGGGTTTGAAGCACGACCAGACCAGTGAGGAATGCTCCAATGGAACAAGTACTGCAAATCCTCTTAATAAACGAGTGCAATATATTATTCTATCTACTCCAGTGGGATAAGTAACGCATTACGTCACTCATTTGACACTTTCAGTTAGGTAATGAAGCTCATTACATCACTCAGTTATGTAATGGTTTCATTACGCAACTGAGTTGTGTAATGACTTCATTACGTAACTGAAATAGTGTCAAATGAATGACATAATGACATTTGCCTACTAAAATATTTTTGAAAATGACAGATCTGGCATTTCTCTTAATGCGCTTTTCTCAATTTTAGGCAGTCGTAGATAAAATTTTGTACAATACATGTGTGATAATGCATCATTAATATACTTGTGTGCTTACGTAACTCGTGCTACGCACTCGTTTGTAACTTACACACACGTATATTAATGATGCTGTTATCCCACTTGTATAGTAAATAACTATTATCTACTTTGTATAAAAATAATCAAAAACTTTGAGTATTGATATTTCATAAATGTGATATCAGTTGCCTGAAACAAAGTAGATTGTTTTGACGTTTTTCATATGAAAATAACGATGCAAAAACAGCTATAATGGACACTATTGTAGCACTGTTTTCGGTGTTGTGACATTAAAGTGGATACAAATTCTTGAACCGTAATTTCCAAAATTAAGTATATTTTAAAATTAATTTTTCACACTGTCAAATTGACAAAACATCAAATAGATGACAATGAGCCCATTAAAACATGTATTTAGTGATTGCTAATGACGCTGTTAATGCTTTATACTTTCATGCTTTAGGCTTGGAAGTTGAACATGACATGCAAGTAGTCCTGTAACGAATACTTACATGACTGGTAGTATAAAGAGTACTTTACGGCCCGTTTAGAGTTTTCTGTGTCAGTTTGGAAAGCAATGGCATCGTAGGTTGCCAAAATTTATAAAAATTATAAATCTGGTTTTAATTGTGAATAACTAATGTTTATCTAGTTTAATGTCACAATATGGTTATTATAACACCAAAGACAGTGCTACAATGGAGTCCATTATAACACTGTAACTATTTGTTTTATAA
This sequence comes from Agriotes lineatus, assembly GCA_940337035.1. Taxonomy (NCBI): domain Eukaryota; kingdom Metazoa; phylum Arthropoda; class Insecta; order Coleoptera; family Elateridae; genus Agriotes; species Agriotes lineatus. The sequence continues at coordinate 145,430 of CALNHX010002735.1, read as the reverse complement.
GATTGGTGACATTTGCTTTCACATGCTCATAACACGACAAACGCCAGAGGTCGAATACATAACTACAATTTCTGAACTGTATTTATTAAATTGATTCTAATGAAATGTAACTTAAACTGAAGGTACTTTTTAACAATACAGTTAAACACGTTATTGTTCTAGGTAAGGCACTAGTTGAACAACACATGAACCAAAAAGCTTGCACCAAATTTTAACTAATTCAAATGACAGAACAGCGTAATTGATACTGTGCCCAATAGATGGCGACTGTCAAATTTCACTTGACAATGTCGCCATCATTACGATCAAAAATCCCTAGCTTGCAATGCAATATTTTTAGTACCTATTTGAAATTTAGAATTTCTATAAAATCAGCAACTCAAAGTAGATAAAATAGTATATTATATTCGTTTAATAAGAGGCATTGTAGCACTTGTTCCATTGGAGCACTCCTCGCTGCGCTTGTCGTGCCTCAAACCCACGCGTGCTACAATGGGCCCTCTTATGAAACTCGTATAATAATATACTATTGTGGACTTTGTCGTGTTAGAGCCCTCGGTTACGTCTCAGCCTCTAAGTTTCATGTCGCGGGTCATGAACGCCTTATTATGCTCTTTGTATATAAATAACTATTAGAATGTTTGTATTATATGCTAAAGTGGGGCTGAGAGTGCGCGCTGAGCCTACTCATCTTTACAGTAGTACTAGATAACGTTGTAAAAGAACGCAAGAAGGAAGTAATACCCCACACACAGAAAAACGGAAAATGAAAAGAGACCTTAAATACAGTATAAAAAAGTGTATGACAGAGAAAAGGAATATAAAAATTAGTTGCAAAAGCAAAATAATAATAATAGTTACAGAACTGAAAACACACAATATAGAAATAGAGGAGACAGCACAAACGAAAGAATTAAAATACGAGCGAAGAAGGAAGTTAACCAAAGAATTTGAGCAGCAAAGAAATTCTTTAGTTACATTGGAAAGACATTCTTTGAAAAATCGAGATACCTAAAGTATTAACATACTCCAGTGTATCCTAAGAGATAGAAAAGTAAACTAAGGAGAGTGAAAATAAGATATTTATGAAAAATATAAGGCAAACAAAAAAGGACCGAATAAGCAAAAAAAGTTTAGAGACTAAAAAGGAAACCACTAGAACACATAATGCAAGAAGAACAACTAAAATAGATGGGACATGTGAACAGGATGGGAGACGAAAGGGTAACCAGAATAGCCTGAAAGAAGAGAAAATAGAAAATTAGGACGACTCGACAAGACATGGCAAGGAGAAGTACGAAAAGCGGAGAAAAGGAAAGAAGCGGAGTGGAACAGTATAAAAGAACATACAACAGATAAGAAGAAATGAAAAGAATTATGAAAACGAAAGCTACACATGACCTAACTCACTAGATGTCTTAGACAGGAAGGTAAATAGGCAAAGAATTGAGTACGTAAGTATTTTTGTTTCTATTAAACCAACTTTTTAATAGAAGGAAGAAAAACGTCTGGTTCATGAACTTCTTTCCAGAAAAAGTCTCATAGAGCTGAATTATACTTTTCAAGTTAGTTTGGGTTGTTTTGGGAATTTTTATGACGCAACGTTTGCAGATATAAGTGTGTGTGGTATCATTGAATTCAGAATGCTAAACGCTATAAAAAAACATTCAAAAGGTATCTAGGTTTATGGTTAAAAATGAACACATGATGATTCAGGACAGTTTAAACGTCGAATTTAACTCTTAATTACACCATAGTAGGTGCAGGAAAAGACTGCAATAAAAAAGTGCTTTCAATTTTCCACTAACTAACAAATAGTCAGATAGCATATACCGGGTGGCCATAAATATCTGATATCACATTACCTCTGAAATAAACACCGCTTTATTAAAGTGACGAATCCAACTAAACTAAATGTCATTCATGTCATCACAACTAAAATTCCTACCTGTCAAAAATTATTACAGATTGCAATAAGTAATGGAGTTAGAACAGGAGATTTTTATAATCGAGTCGTAAGCTAAACTGCAGAATCCGGGGCACATTCCCCTCCTCTTATTGCATTTTATTGCATTGCATAGGTACCAATACTTATTGTAATTAATATATAATGCTAACCAACATTTATAAGTAGCTAATTCCATGGCTACCGGGATCTCAGATATTTATGGCCACCCGGTATTTGATTATATGTCCAATATATATACACGAAAGTTGGAAAACACCAGATAGCCCAGTGGCCAAGTACAAAAGGATATGTAGTTTTGGATTTTGGATATGTTGTATGTACCCAGGCCCTTATTAAAAATCCAAGTTTTCTAAATTGGCACGCCTGTGCGAGCGTCAGTACAACCACTTTGGTGTCACTTTTTTCGGTTTTTGCTCGATAACTCTTTACAGGTGCGCTGTACAAAGAAAATTGTTATACTAATTTTTATAGAGCATAAAATTTACTATAATTTACTTCTACAACATTTTTTTCTAAACCTCGTAATTACCGAAATGCCGAGCCTCCAAGGCAATAAAGTTACGACAAATTCAAAAATACGTTTTTTTTTAAATAACTTATTCCAGTGACGTTTGGCCTACTTTTATTCATCAAACTCATTCAAATATGATCCACAAGAGATTCTATATCATGCATGTAGTGGGTGTGACACTACATCGGCCCCATTTGGACATGGAAAAACCAAATTCTGCATTGCTCTTAAGCACCCTAATTTAGTTGCAGCAGTAAGTGCATTCAGAGAGTCAGAAGCTACTCCTCACCAAATTGGATAAGCAGGTGAGACATTTTTCGTAGCCTTGTATGGTGGGGAAATAAATGTTCAAACTCTTGACGATTAGGTCAAACTACACTCTTAAATACTTCCTCCGTCACTTTGAAAAAATCACGTACAATAGTTGAATAGAAATGATGTGCTCATACAGGTATATGCATAGGATAGGAAGGGTACTTATAAAAAACAATTTAAAGTTGTAAAAAATTATGGAGACATTTCGATGAAGATTTATTTTTCGTATACAACCATCGTTATGCTTAAGATAAGTACTTGTCATTACATTCATCAGCATCTACATTTATTATCTACTGACTCGGCAAACGTTATTTTACCCAAAAATATTTTTTCTCTGAAACCCCGTTTCACCACTATAGAGTTTAAGTTTATGTCATGTCCACCGTCTTGGACTTCAAAATAAATGCCATTTTCTCAATCAACGTCCCAAAAAACCTAAATACGACCCCCATATCGATTTTTAGGCTTATTTACCCCATTTCACTCCCTATAAGGGGTTGATTTTCGGAAAATCACGAAATACGGGTTTGCTTATTTGTTTTTAGGGGTACTTCTACGAAGTTTCAAGTCGAAATATCGATTTAATATTATTTTATGTTATCCTATTATGTTATTATGACAATAACTCCTTAGCAACGAGTTGCGTTAAGATGCATTTAACAGCACTAGTGTTGTTAAGAAAAATAACAAAACGATACTTTATTAGCATTTAATCACATGTTGACAGCACTGAAATGTATTGTCAGTGATGTCAAATTTAATGTTAGTAGGTTACGTTTTGTTTGTTATTTGACACAAACTGACGCAAAACTTAACCTGAAACTCTGAAATTTAACATAACCTGACAGTGCTACCAACAATGCAGTATTGAGTTTTTATCTTACTAGTGATACCACCACTCGCTGTTGTAAGTGTCATTAATAACCATTTTTCCTATTTTTTAAAAATATTAGTATTTTAGGATAAAATAAACCGTGTTACGATATACGTAACGTTATCTGCTTTCAACATTACTCGAGAATTTTAAAGAACTCGCTCCTAACGTCGCTCGTTCATTCAAACTATTCTCTCATAATGTAAAAAGCTGGATAACGTTACTTGAATCGTAAATTACTATTTCCATACAAAATTGGAACGCTCATTTTACCCCTTTAGGGGTTGAATTTTGAAATATCCTACCTTATTCCTTGTATACATCATAGCTGTGACCTACCCGGCGTTGTCCGGGCATAATATTACGTGAACCTATGCGTGTATGTTTTGAAATATGACTTCTCCATTGTTTTATTCCGGTTTTTCCATACTGAAAAAATGGATTTTTCCTAATTTTTCGAATTTTCCGAGTTTTTCACTCCGATTTTCCCAATTTTCGAAAAGCCATTCAGAAACGAAAACTTACGAAATCCCTAACAAAAATACAATACAAAATAATTTTTTTGATTTTCCGACTTTTCCGGTGGATTTTTCCAAAATTTTGTTTCATACAAACCTTGTCCTGACAATTACGAACACGACAAATAAAATTAGCCAAATCGGTCTAGTCGTTTTCCAGTGATGATGTAACATACATGCGGCAATTGATTTTTATTTATATAGATACAGCGGATAGCGTCAAGATAACAACTTGACATGTCGAAGAGCATCTGTAAAATTTGGAGGAATTTAATTTGGTTTCCAACAAGCCACAGGTAAAGCCTTCTGAAGAGTGTGATAAATTTTAAGTTTCAACTAAAGTACGTGGAAAGCACTACTGGCCAACCATCTGTTGAAATTGAAAGAACTAACTACATAGAGCGAATAAAAATATGATAAGGCCAGAAGCAAAGAAGACATGTTTACAGTAACTACATCATCGACCTTTAGAAATGTCTCTGGAAATACCAATGGTTGGAAGGGGTGGAAATGAAAAAGGTATTTTCTTGTAACTTTGCGACCAGAGATAAAAACATTATTTTTATAGTAATTCAGTTATAGGGCAAACAGAAACATGTGCATAAGTTTGATGATTTTGTATACAATACCTGAAATGTCAAAATCAGTCACACGTTTTTAGAGCCAGGGCATACCTACATGGAGTCAGGTAGTGTCTCCCCAAGAGTTGGGAGAAAAAGAAAACTACTGCAGCTGAGTTCATCTTCTTCAGTCTGGGCAGATTTAATTCAACTAGTTCCCATAAAATTTCTTATACTAGTAGACAGGTATCGTTTTGTTATTAGCTTTAAACCACTAAATAATAAATAGTTAAATACCTTTGAGTAAGGCAACAGTTGGTGATTTAAAGAAGGTATCTTGTGCCATATATTTAAAAATAGAGCCGACCATTTTATACAATATTACTTGGCATCTTTACAGCTACGCCAAGAATGGAAGATTATGTATCAAATAAAAATCCAGAAAACGACTGGAACACTTAGCATTATTCCAAATATGTGCGTAATATTAGCTTCTAATTATTATTTTATTAAAGTCTGCCATTGTTTTGTTCTGCGTAGTTATGTTTACTTTCGATAAAATATCCTTTTGGATTCTTTGTTCAACGGATATGTCTATTCATTTTTAAAACAAAAATTTGACGAAACACTTGTTTCTCACGCATTGCGGAATGAGGGGTTCGGATGGCTAGTTACGTCACTGATTAAATTATGCTTTTTATAAGGTACTCACCTTTTTCAGTTTGATGTATTTAGGGTAAACCCTAATATTGTTAAGCTGAACGGGTGTAAGAGGTATAAACCAAGCCGGCCTGTTAAGTGTCTCGCCTTTAAGTGCAAAACATTCTGGTTTGGGAGCATCTTTCAGTAGCAACAGCTTTTTATCACAAACGTCATAATCAGATAAACTGAAAGTGGATGGTTTGCCAACTCTTCTCAAGCGCTGACCTACGTCCCTAGTGTATTTTCTCCAGTAACTATCTTCAGAGTGTTTGAGTGCACTTTGGCTCCGCGTCAGTTGATAGACAGAATCGCGTCGTTTGTTTACCACTCGGGGAATACCGGCGCAAATGGTGCGGCATCTAAAACCATTAATTTAATAATTTTACGAGTATGATTGCTTTTTGCAGCAATAGTTCTTACCTTACTGGTGATTTCCAAGGCCTAACACATTTAGGTCGGTCGTTCGGGAAGGCAATTAAATCGTCGTCGTCAGCTGGAAGTTTCTTTTTGATTTCGGGTACCAGAGTTGCTCTAGGCATTTCCACCGGAGAGTTAAATCTGACGTCATCAGTGTTGATGCCCACCTCATTCAGGTACAGAGGGGTTATGCCCATAGTAAATTTAGTTCGCTCAGCTGGTGGAAGGGCTACACCTTCGAAGACGAGAGGTACTTCCACGGAACCGATTACTACATCTTCGTTGTCTTCTTTGGGTTGGTTGGAAAATATTAAATCAAACCCAACTTTCGTTATCACTTTACCAATTTTAGCAGGGGTGATTTTAACACATAGCTCTATATTTCCAAATGGGGGTAAAGTTCCTTTTGGTGGTTCGACCGTCACAAAGCAGACTTTCTTATAACTGAATTTTATTGGTATATGGTGTGATTTGTTCGACAACAAAAGTTCTCTTGTGATTGTTTTGTTCATGGGCATTTGAAGCAGGTTTAATTCATCTGGTCGTATAGAAACATTCACCTGCTCAGCTTCACCGAAAAGTATTACGCGGACATTTTTCTTTAGATACACGGCTTCTCTGTTATGGAAATATGGTTCAATAAGCGATTCTGCTATAGATAGCTCCTCTAAAGGAATATATTTACTACGACTAAGTATTTTTTAAATTGAAAAAATTACCATCCATGGAAAATGTAAGGGAAGATTCAGATAATGAATCTTCGTGGGAAAATGGACGTAACAATTGCAACTCTTGATATTCTTCAGCATCTAGCAATTGAAAAATATAATTAGAGATTGTATAAATAAGCCCGTTGCGCGACGAAAGAAATATTCATTCATTTACTGATTCAGTCGTTTACCTAGAGTAGCGGCCAAAAAAACGGGGCACTTTTGTTGACCTAATTATCAAAATTCGAAGACAATTGTTGACACTTACAATTATAATTAATTTATGTCATCAAAAGTCGTTATTCAATTCTGAAAAATGCCGACATATATTAGAAATACGGATACAGCGAAAATAATTGCTCCTGTTGACGCATTTTGGGAAATAGGTAAAAAAAAGTGTCCCGTTTTTTTTTTTGGCCGCAACTGTATTTTACATGTCGGTGTCGAGGATTATTCACATTTAATAAAAAATTATAAATAATCATCTTAAGATTTCTAACCAATTATTTTAGCTCACTACGCACGTTTAGTTAGTTTTGTTTAAAAGATTTTTTCGCTGCTGAGTTTTGTAGTAGTAATAGCATTGTATTTAAGTGGAATTAGCTATTTCTTTCCGAAACTTTTCAGACCTATTTGTTGGGGTGGGTCAGTCTTCATGATTTCACTTTCTGCATTTACACTTGCGCACTTTCAACTCCTGGTTTGACAATCCAGTGGGTAACTCACATCTATCTTAGTTTGTTTGTTACTTCGTTGTATCACTTAATTCTTGGTCTTCCTCTCGCACGTTCTTCGCAAGGTGTCGCTTATATAATTAAATTAGTAAGGTCACTATATCAATAAGGTACCGCCATTAGTGATTTTTTATATCTATCCTTGTCGCACAATTTTCTCCAACTGGGGATAAAAACACATAACCTAACAGATTCCTCACTTTACAAGTGCCATTACACCAAAAAGAAAATCCCCAAAAACTAGTGTCTTCCCTATTGCACTTGGGAAATTTGTATTTGTTATCCTTATCTCACAATTTTCTCACATTTCTCAAGCGAGGAATGGAATGGCGGTACCTTATTGATATAGTGACCTTATAAATTAGTAGTGAGTTCTTTTTTATTATGCAACCCAGCCACCTGATTCTTTGTGATTTTATAAGCAGTATGATGTTACCTCTTTTAATAACTGGTTCATCCTTCTTCCAAGCTCTTCTTTATCATCCTTTTCTTGACATAATATTGCTCTCAAAATTTTATTCTCAAACATTTTTAGTTCTGCAGCACTGATTTAATTAAGTTTTTTTTTCTATTTTTGGTTTTGTTTTGACTATGATTTGTTTATTCTTCAGCATGTTTTTGTTTCAGCAATATGACCTATGATCTGCTTGTATCTTTTATCTAAAATTTTTGGTCGTTCTTACTGTTTTGACCGTGACTTCCAGATGATTAAAGTTACTAACTTCTTCCAATGTATAGTTACCTATCTTCAGTTTACATCCAAAAGCATTTGCGTTTCTTTGTTTTATTTTCATTTAATTAATTCTGTTCCATTATTACTATTTCATTTTCTAAGTGGGTGAACATTTCAATTGACTTCCTTTTTGTCCTCTCGATAATAACAATGTCATCAGCATACGGTACCGGTTGCTCGTATCTGTGTATTATTGTCTTGGTTATCTATCTTTTTTATTAGTCTTTCTAATACGATATTAACCAGTGTAGTTAATAGAACATCACATTGCCTCACTCCTGCATTTACTGTAAAGTTACTAGTTTCCCCTAGGGTGCCTTAATGTCAATTTGACGTATTTGTCCTACCACAGGGTAAGGACTAAGATCTGTCCATACCCTGATCGTCCCCCCCCCCCACTCCAAAGTACTTTAGAGTGAGAGGAGATAACGATCTGTCCGTACCCTGGTGAAGGAGAAGTACGTCAAATTGACATCAAGGCAAACTAGTTTCCCCTGCTGCGGTTCTAATGGACGCTGTTGTTGTCTTCATCGTCGTCTCTATCAGACGTATTATCTATACCTGTACGTCCATTTCGCACAATCATTTTTCTTTTAACTTTGTCAAAGGCTTGCTGTAAGTCACTAAATAATAGTGTATCGATGTTGCTCTCGTATCTGCTTTATAATGTTTATCGCATTTACCCTGAATACAGTAAAGTGAATTCATCCTTGTAGATTCTTTGTTACTTTTCTCATTTTACCAGGTGTTCAATAATGCTCTTATATTTCATGTACCAATTCTGATTATATTTTTGCCAAGTTTCTTTTCGTTTTTGTTGTAGGCCAAACTTTCTTTTTTCTCGGATTCATTTCCGGTTCAATGGCCAGCTTCGTCGGCAGTTCGTTCTTCTGCTTTTAGGTTAGTTTTTGAACTTTAATTAGGTTTTAGAATGTTTTTGTATACCTGGGTTTCCAACTTCTTTGTCTCATTGGTGCAGTACAAGCTTTTATAGCCTTCTCTTTAACTATTTTTTTGTATATCCCTATCTTTCCTAGTTAAGTCGTTTCTTATGTATATTGTCTTTTTTTCAAACTCCTTCTTCTTGGCCTTAATTCCAATTCTTGGTCTCCAGGACTCTATTTTAGCTATTGTTATATTTTTACTGGTGTTTAGTCCAATTTCATTTAATCATGTTTGTACGTGTGTTTGTCCATTGTGTTTTTTTGTGCGTTTTCGGTATTTTTAAATTACTTCAGCACTACCGAAATTATACGAGCTTGTGTAGAAGATTACTGAACAGAACTGAAAAGCTTCTGGGCGAGATTGGTTGTTCTGCAATAAATGTGTTTGAGCAAAATTGTTAATTTGTAAAAATGGTCGACGTGGGCTGGCACAAACTGAGGAAGTAATAAGAAAACCCTTCGACATTTCAACCCCAGGTTGGATACCACTGCACAAGATGTCCGGAGTCCTATAATTTCTACATGAAGATCTTTTAATTAGGTTATATATTTACACTATTGATTAGTTTTCATACATTTATCAATTTTATCTTGTATACTTTCACTTAAACGTCTAAAAATTCGTTTAAACGCAACTCGACTGACCGACACTTATAATGTTCGATGTTTAGGTTGGTATTCATATTTATAACGGTCTGTACTTTGTTATTTGTTTTTATTTCACATATTTGACATTTTCAAGACGTTTGAAGTTAAAATCTTCAATAATTTCAGAGAAAATAAAATAGTTTTGAATTATCCCAAGTTATTTAATTTATAACATGTAAAACCATAACGGGCAATCTATACGGCCGCCTCAGTAATTTAATTATTGAAGCTGTTCCTTAAACGTAGTACAGTAGAACTTTGATTTTTTTCAGCTGAAAATACGCGAGTGGAGATATGGCAACCCTTTGGTTATGTTTATATAGAGTGTTTACCAAAAGTGTTGAAGGAATTGGTTACCACCAAAAATAATCAATTTTTACACAATTCTCGAAAGGGATAGAGGTTACTGTTACATTTCAAAGAGTCCAATTTTTTTTGCCACAGAATCTAGTGACCTTATCACTATTTTTGCTAAACGAATCATGTCTATTTGCTTGTTGTGCTAAATAGCTACTTTTTTTCCAAATTTAAAACGTATTACAGCCTCGCATAATGGATTCTTTAAGAAAATGCTTACAACATGGTTATGATTTAGTCTGCCAATAGAAACAAGTGATCTTGTAAAAATTCAGAGCGATTATCTAATTATGAGATAAGCTGGTGTTAGATTTTCATCGATAATAAATCAACCTAAAAACGGCTTGGGTGGTTGAGTGGATAAGCAGCCTGCTCAGCAACCAGGTGGACATGGGTTCAAATCTGGTCGAAGCCCAGATTTTTTTAATGAGAAAAAAGGTTTGCAATCATTAGTTAAGTTATCTGTAAGTTTTATTTAGGTATCGTTGTTAGTCGCATACAACCCATTGCTTCCATTGCACTTTCCGCGCGTTATCAATAGTCCTCGACAGCGAAGAGTTAAGGAGGTTCAAGATTATAAATGATTTAATAAATTAACAGGAAAAAAACTGAAAATTGACAACAAATGAATGACCCATAAGACAATAAATTATGATGATGGTGATTAAGACCAATTTTACGTACTTATTCTAGCATTTATTGTTTACGCTGTTCTAAATCCTGAGGTCTATTTATGTACATTTTACTCTTTATGTAACCCCACAAACAATAATATAGTAGAGAAACATCCGAAAAAGCTGCCGGCTGCTGGATAGCTTCCTTGTACCAACTGAAGTAGTTGGAAACACTTAATTCAGGCATTTGCACACTCTAATATCCTAATATAGAATAGCTCCATATTGTTCATAGCACCAATTGATATTTGGAATATCTGCATCTTCTTCATTGGGAAGTAGTGCAGATAATGTTAAGTTCATATTAAAAAATCTAAGATTTTACTATTTAGTGTAGCTTCAAAGAATTGGGTTATAATTTGCTCACCAACAATTCTAGCCCGCACACTAATTTTGTTAGAATATTGAAACAAAACGTGTAAACAAAAAGTAACGTAATTAGAATACAAAATCAGCATTACAAAGGTTCATAATTTCTTCATAAAATTCTTGGCTGCTATCAAAATCGTCATTAGGCAGTTTATATACCACCTTGTATAGACGAAAACGATGCCACTCTAAACACAGTAGAAATACTCAGTATTCATAGCCTAACGTGTACTATAGTGACGAGTACAACTTTGGGGGTCTTCTTGCACTTGTAATAAAACTTCAAGCTGGGCATCCGCTGCTACTGCAGGACCAATTTTTAGAACATCTTTTACGTGGAAACTTTTTCTCAATTTCACTATCAGCAGATTTTACAATGACGCCATACTTCCACATAGTATCGCAATTAACTGCATTTTCATAAGTTTGGTTATTATTACTTATTATTTATCCATGTATATGCTAACTCACAATAATTTCACACTTACTTTGACAAGTAAATACGACTATTTTATCAATTTTGTTTAAAAATTATTTTTTTATAGATCTAGCTTATAGCATAATTAAATAGCTATAGTTCTGTGGCAAAAGATCATTGTACTCCTAATGAGGAATAATGGAAATTATTGCACCAGTTTCGAGCATTTTCTCATTAATGAGCGATTTTCAGAGATAGTGAATGTGTTTTATACTTTTACATTCTATATTTTTGCGATATCACACCCAACAGTTTTGATTGAAAAGTTCTACAGTACCTATGACATGTTAAAGGGTGTTATTAATAATTATATGCAAGTCAGAGAAGATTAATTACGGTAGAAGTAAATGATAAAAAAGCTTTTACATAGCATAGTTGAAAATTAATATAGAATATACCTGGTACCATTTTAACCTCAGTTAAGTCTGTGCAGGGAACACGAACTATTTGAAAACAACAAAACGCAGAGTTGTCACAGCCTCCATGTTTACCTTTTCTTTCGTCTCTAATTGGCGTATAGCTATAAAATAGTATTAAATGTTACAAGAAATTACATTTCGTGCATGAGGTAACATCTTACGTGAAGTTAAATATTTGGGCCTCATGGGGTTGAAAGCATCCTTCTAGCGGGGTAACTTGAAAATTTAAGTAGTCCTGTTTGTAGTCGGAGACCTGCTTTATATTCTGAAATAGCAGGGACATAATTATGCAGTTTAAGTAATTATTATATTATTAGCGTGGTATTTTAATTAGTCAGCAGTTATGTAATCTTTACAGATTATTTAGTTAAAAGAAGAAATAAATGAAGCTTTACTTATACCAGAACGACGAGTTTTTATTTAAATCGTGTTTCCGAGGCGACATTCTTTAGATGTCAACATAGTCTTTATACTGATTATTTACTAATTAAAGGAAACACGTCATCTACTTCGAAATTCACAGGTTCTTTCCTTAAAAGCATTTAACCTTTATTGTGTAATTATAAAGTCATTTCAGCGGGTTACTAATTGAAAATCAGTATATATTTCTGGGAATATACAATTAGTTAACGGCACTCTTTAATGTTAATATTAATATAAAAAATATATAATCGCAACTGAAGACTGAAACATCTAATTACTATTACATAAAAACTTGTTTTGCTGTTTGAGCTAGACGTATCGGAAAATAATACTTACCATAATTTCACCTGGAGTCTCTGCTAACGTGCAATAAATAGCAGGTTTGGAGCTGCGATTTTTTTAGACCATAGTCTTTGTGCAGCTTGTGCCGTAATAAGTTCTGGGAAATTCTATAAGGGTGAAATCTTCAGTTGTATTTGGGTGATATGAATGAAACTGCGGCGCTATAATGTTTCCTGTCACTTTGATTCTTAACGGGGTTTCACATTTATCCAAAATTCCCTCATGAATGCCCCCTCCACCGAACCCAGGCATTCTATCCGAAACGTGACGGTTCCATGTGGCTGTTGATAGCTCTAAATTAATTTGTTTTGCTGCTTAACAATAATTAAATGTAATGTGGACTTGGAAAGGGGGATTTTCGTAGTTTGTACTTCTTATAGTTTGGCTGATTAATATGATTATGAGTAATTTTGTTAACGATTATTATTAATTAGCTATTACCGGTATATTAGTTCAAAGTCATTGGAATTTAAAATGCACTGAAGATTAGTATTGATAGCTTGGAATTTCTAAATAATAATAAAAGTAATAAGCTATATTTATTGTTATTTTATATCCATATATTCATGTATGCCTAGATACACTCTGTTAGCAGTCATTGTAACTTAACCTAATGGTACTTAAATGTTCAAAAAAATGTCTCTTAATATTGTGCCAAATAATTTATTTACAGATTTGTTCTTATAGTAATACATATATAGTACGAGTAGTATAAATTAAAAATCTATTTAACAGTAGTATACATATATTAAGATTAATTTAGAGTGTTTTAAATCTTTACGTAACCTAATATTAAAAAATCTGGTGTGATACACTCACACAACTTCCTTTTACAGTGAACTTATAATTAGGTAAAAATTAGATTTTTATTTTTCAGCATTTGTCAAAAATTAAAAAAAATGCAAATGGTACAAAAACCGTACAAAATAGAGCATTAGATCAAGAGAGAAATTTTCTCTAAAATTTTAAGCTGAATTCAAAAATGTAATAATATAACGGGTGTTGTTCTTAAAATAGGAGTTAATACAAAAAATAGAAAAAAAAAACCATTTGAAAGGCATGCAACTAAAAAATTACTTATCTCACGTCAATATACATTAAAAATGTAATAAAAATATAAAGTTTGAAAGAAATCGTTGCAGCCGTTTTTGAAAAAATCGAAAAAAACTGAAAAATCGCAAGAGTAAACACCTACTTCCGGTTATGAAATTTTTTCAAAAGCTTTTTGTCGCATCTACATAGTACACAAAACTTATATATGAAGTTTCAACGCCATACCTCTTTTCGTTTTTGAGATATTCTGTTCACAGACACACAGACAGACAGAGAGACCAATGAAAAAAAATATGTTTTTTGGGATCAGGGGACTCTAAAACGTGAAGATCTATTGAAAACTCAATTTCGAATTTTTGGGTTGAATCCAATACTTCTTTTATTGTAAAAGGAAGTAAAAAAGTGGTTATTGTGTTAACACAAATTACATTTTTTACGTAATAGTTGAAAGTGGCACAAAACACTTCTAAAACTAATCTAGTTTTGACATTGTGAAAGATTCGAAAGATAAACTGGTTGTCCATTCAGAATATAATAATGCATTTTATTTCCGTGGCATGTTGAGTCTTTTCATATTGTTACTGCAAGCCATATCACATGTGCTTTTTACTTCTCCTGCACTCCTCTCCTACATGTTTTAGTTTTTAATATTTATTATTACTACTCATGTATATTATATTGCTTTCACTTGTCATTAGTATCAAATTTGCGCTTTATTCATTGAATGACATGACTTTCAATGTAATATTATAGTTATAAATGTATGTAGTGGTAAATTGTAATTAGGTTGATGCTTTTGCGTGTCAACCTGTTATTTACCCAAATAAATAAAAAAAATAAATTAAAAAATAAATAAATATAATATGTTATATACCATGGTTAAGGTAAGATATAAAAAATTAGAAAAACTACAAAATAGTATTTGAAAAATTATAGGAGGGAAACAATCGAAATAACAAGTGTAACAATAGGGTATGAAGTTCAAAGCAATTATTTCTAACAGGAACAAGAAAAGTAGTAAAGCTGCATTGAGAGACTATACCAGGAAGAAATCAGAAAGTGGAAAATTAGTAGCATCAGGCATGCATAAATGGAATAAATAAAAGATGAAGCTTTTTACTACAACCAGAAAACGACTACAACAAAAAACTGCAATTTCAATGCACTTGATGGAACTGGAAATTTTAATTTGAAAGAAAAAAATCTTAACAAACAAAAAATATATTGACAGGAGTGTAGGATGGTATACAACAGCTTATAACAAGAACGACAAGAGGAAGCAAATGTGTATGAAAAATAATCAAGGTGAGAAAGAAGCACAACGGAAGCGAAAAATTAAATAGAGGAAACTAGTAGGATATCGTCAGAATTAAAGTTTGCTTTACCTATTTAACTAACATATGGAATACAGAATAAAATTTATTGACCAGTGGGTGAACTGCATGTTTTATAACCATAATTCCATAAAAACGATGTACTTTATCATGAAAACTAATGAGCAACAGCATTGTTATAAACAACCAGTAAAAAGTTAACACAAATAATATTAACATATTGAAAATAAGCGCAACAAATAATTAAATGCGTTTATTCGCAACCATATATGTAATAAGATCATTACTGATTTTTAAAAAGTTGGAAAATGAGCTATTCCCAACTTGTAACTTTCCAACCGGTCGGAAAAGTGATTGCCGGTTGGAAATGAATCCATTCCCGACCTCTGTGTAGGTAGGGACAATGGAAATCTCGTTGATCCATTCATGCGCGATCCATTCCCGACCGCTGAGTAGGTAGAGACACTGGGAATCTCGTTGATCCATTCATGCGCGGACAACCTGTCGTATCATAATATAATAATTTTTCCAATTATTGTTTAGAATAAAGTGGTTGCGAATAAAATAGTATACATACCATGGTGAAAAGTTTCATTCCTGTCTCGAGATAAAGTTCACCTGGACGCTACGCGTCTAGGTTAACTACTTAATCTCTCGACAGGAATGAAACACTTTCCACATCGGTATGTAATATACTATTTACAACCAGCAGTTTTTGTGGGGATTGTGTTGCTCTCAAAAACAACCTTTAATAAAGGTGTAGCGTAGCGGTGATGAATGGCCTGAAAACGCCTGTCGTACAAGAGAAGGCCATAAACAAAAATGTTACTTAAAGTGTACTAAATCAGTTAATAAATAAGTATAGTTAGCGTTGTGTCAGTTTTGAGAAGGTATCAATTGTACGCGTGCAATACGAAACATCTATAATATCAAATGTGAATTGTGTCGTCGAGTTGAACAATCAAAACTAACTTATCTAAACGGCTGGGATTATGTCGTAAACGCAGGAATGTCGGTCAACAAACCCTTTTGCCCCAAATAACAATACACCAGGCGAAAAGAGAGAGTTAAGCCGGTCGACAATACAGTCGTAAACGCTCGAAAAGGAAAATTTATTTTCGACGGAAGATTTCAACCTCTTGTGCTACAACAGAGAAAAGGGAGCTTAGCTGGACAATTCTATTGTACTCAAAAGAATAGAGAATGTCCCTTTTATTCAGGCGCACCATATATAAACGCAGCAGCTTAATTTTCGATATCACTTTTACTTTGATTTAAATAAAAATATATTATTTCTTAAGTAATTTAATTTGCCATCTCTTATTAGAATTGCCCCTTGTATTAGTTAAGTTATTGGCGCACTCCAAATCCTTACAGTTTTCTAAATTACCGACTCTATGTTTTTGCGGACATCTGACGATTCCCGGCAGTTAGTCTGTCATTTGCAGCATCACGACATGCAGTTTTTTCTGTTTTAATATTTATTTCTTTGCGTAAGTATTCACTTAACCCTTTGAGCTTTGTAAATTTGTTAACTTCTTCAAGGTCTAACCTATGATTTCACCCGGCGAATTGTCTTTATCTTATATTCATTGTAACTAGATTTCTTAAACTAGGTAAGTATAGCAATAACTATTTTTAATTGCCTGAAGATAACTAGTCATCGAAACATGTCGCAACTGTATTTCTAACTGGACGTTTCGCTGCTCATGGTGTCAGCTTCTTCTGAAGTTTTCTAAAGACTGATGTTAGTGCCTTTTGCCCCTGGTTATATACCGAGGGGTTGTTACGGTAGATCTTGTATGTTATTGGGACTCGTTTTTCCGCTTGGTTGCTCACGTGAAACTTCTTTATGGTTTAATTGGTTTTGCAGAGCTACCTTCCATGTGTTATTAAGGCGAAAGGCGTCTTGTTGATTGAAATTGTTTGAATTTTTAATAATTTCCATAATAACACGAGGGAAGTATTTTTAGTACTAGCTAGTATGTTGGAGTCGTGATTTATTCTCTAGTCCCCTGGTTCTAATAAGTGTTCTGCGATGGCTGATTTTTGTGTTTTCAACTCATGTGTGGCTCGTGTGTTCTTTTATTCGACATTGGATGCTTCTTCCCGTTTGTCAGATGTAAGATTTGGCACAAGCACATTGGAACTGGTAAACGACTTCTGTCTGTAGCCTGGGTAAATAATATTTGTTGGAGGGCATCAATGGTTCGACCTTTCTTATTGTACCATAACGGACCCCGATATTCTTCTTATCTAATACCTTTTTTATTTTCTGTCGGTTATTCGGAAATGAAAAAAAGGCAGATGTAATTAATAGGTTTAGGTTCTTTCGGTTTTATGGTGTTTGGCACGTTTTCCTGATGCCTCGTTGACTCTAGCCATTCCTGCTTAAAGCTTCTTCCACGTGTCTCAGTTCTTGTGGTTTACTGTCCTCGCCACAAATAGCGTTGGCCCTATGAATAGGAGTGTTGATCAATGATCTATTTTGTTGGGGATGATAATGAAACGAAGCATGCAGATAGCGATCAGTGTGAGTCTTCTTTCGTTACACTGTATGGCTTAATCTGTTGTTAGCGGTTTGTTTTACTAACACGTGCAGGAACGGTAGGCATCCGTTTTCTTCAGTTTCCATAGTGAATCTTGTTTTGGCATGGTGGTTGTTTAAGTGTGCCAAGAAAACTTCAAGAGCTGCTTTTCCATGGGGCCATATAATGAAAGTGCCGTCGACGTAGCGGAACCAGCATTTAGGTTTGAGATGGCTGGACTGAATAGCTTGTTCTTCAAAGGCTTCCAAAAATATGTTGGCAATGACTAGAGATAACGGGATTCCATAGCGGCTCCTTCCTTTTGCTCGTAGTACATTCCTTACCAAAGTAGATCGTCGTGAGGCACATCCTTACTAACGCTGGGACGTCTTCTCGGAGTCCTTAAGGAACGAACCATGATTGTATAAGATCTACTGAATCTTCTACTGGTACGTTGCTGAACAGGAATTCCACATCGAAACTGACCAACATGTCTTGGCCCGTTACTTCCAACTGAGCTAATATTTTCACCAAATGTTCAGAATTCTTCACGTAGGATTCTGTTCTGCCTACGTATGATTGTAATATGTTAGCGAGGTATCTGACGTGGGAGATCCGCAAGTGCTAACAATTGACCTGACTGGAACTTTTGGTTTGTGGATGTTCGGAAGTCCGTAAAGTCTGGGTGCTGTAGTATTGCTAGGCAGTAGTCGTCGATGTTTCGACTTTGGTATTAATGAGCTCTTGATAGCTCCTCTAAATTGGCGTTCTATCCTCGATGTGGGGTTCTTCTTCAGTGTTACGTACTGTTCATCGTTCAGTAGTGATTGAATGTTGTTCTGGTAGTCCTTTTTGTTCATCACTACAGTAGCGTTTCCTTTGTTAGCTCGTACAACTACAATGTCTGGATTGTTGCGGATTTCCTTCAGAGCTTGTGTTTCGGCTCTGGTGACGTTCCTCGTTGGTGGTTTGACACGCTTTAATATACGACCGATCTCGCGTCTCACTTCCTCGTCTTCCTCAACTGGGAGTTTGCGAATACCACTCTCAATTTCAAGGATTGACTTCTTCAGTATGTATGTGGGATGAAGTGATGGTAAAATTTAATTCTTTTGCCAAAATCGAGGTACAGTCCTCAGAGAGGGGTTGGTCCGAAAAGTTAATGACCGTTTTTTAAATATCAAATTCTGGTAACGATGTTACTTTGGATTGAAGCTTCTCGAACGTTTTACATGTTTTTGGGTCGTATTGCTCATGTAGTGTTCTGAGTGGGTATAGTCGATACGATCCGCTGTCTTCCAAAGGTTTTCATCCAAAATCTTATTGAGCTCGAGACGTAGGTAGTAAAGCTCGGTAGATGTTCCTTGGAGTTCGTAATAAGCATGGCGTACTCTTTCCCTAGTAAGAGCACTCTCGGCCTGATTGATAATCCTTCGGACGGCTGCAGTTTGTAAATTGTGTTGAATTTTGACAAATTTAGGTTTGACTCCTTTGACACGGCAGCGTTTCAAGAACGCCAATGATGCCAGCAGTTGACTCCACTGACGCCACTGTAGTGATGAACAGAAAGGATTAAGACTAGACCTAAGAAACCGGGTAGCGCAGTTGGGAAAGTGCTAGGCTTACATTTAGCAAGCCCTTGCTTCGAATCCCACAGGGGCCTGTATTTTTCCGCAGCGTTGGCAATTGGAATCGGGCTCAATGAGAACATTCACAGTTGTGCACCAAATTAATTGGGCTCTGCTCAGAACAACATACCTAAGAAATACATTAACAAGATTAACACATCACCAAGACACACACTTCACACAATGGTTGTTACGAAAGCACAATAAGTGGCGCTCTAACTTTGTAACCCGAATACGGGGAAAGCTGAGCATTGTACCCCCAGATGCAAGCGTATAAAGCACCAGCCTCTACGCTGCAAAGTAAAATCAGGTTACCGACAATACATACATACATACATGTTTTTGAAAGAAAGATTTGGAATATATTTTGGTTATGTATTTTCAGAACGTAAAATACTCAGCAATAACATAGAGTAAACTATGTATAGAACAACTGCGTAGTGCGGTGGTAAGAGCGCTGGGCTGGGCAAGTGAGGTAAATTATACTCCGTGGAACTGCAAAATACATCTGCTACAAATGTTGCATAAAATATTGTTCCCATTACTTGCCTAGTTATAAATCGAAACGAAATATTGTTAACAATTCTTATATAGACGCAGTGGACAGTTATTGCTATATTTGTAATTGTACCCTGTGTTACCTAGCAATTAATGTAAATTAATGAATACGCAGAAAGGAATTTGACATCCACTATTTTTTTAAATATAATGTTTTATTTCCATAACACAATTTACTGGTGAATAAAATAAAGTCCTAGATATAACTTATTGTTGCTAAGTAGGCAAATAAATAGTTGCTAGGCACATAATAAATCTTACATTTCGTTGTTAACGTATGTCCCAAAAGTTTTCGGAAAAAAAGTAATGGTTAAAAATTTTGTATAATTTTTATTTATTTTGCGTGTCAAGAACATAACCTTATAACTGTGTTTATTACAAAACTGACATGTTATATTAAACGTCAATCAAGTTGATACAATTTGTTTCTAACGGCAACTGTATGGGACGTTATTTACTGTAGGTCTATTTTGAAAATTTTCCGAAAACTTTTGGGACATATGTTAGTAGCAACACGGACAACCACAGTAAATATAGCTTACCACTTTTTTAAAAGCTAGCAATGGACTACTTAGGAAATAGATCGTAGAAAAATTATTTTACAAATAGAACTATGACAATTATTTGTAAAACACAAACTTAAAAATAGCTTATTGGATTACCGAAGGAAACCTTTAAACTTGGTGAAATTAAAAAAAATAGTGCATGTAATTTAGCATCTAAGCACAATTAACAAATTGAAGTAATTTTTGTTAAAACCCAAATCCTTTAAAGTTCGTATTGGGGTCAAAACAATTAGTCTATAAACAATTACTAACATGTGAGTAAATAAAAATGAAAACAAGCTTGGCTTAGAAAAAATGTCATGTACTTAATTACTTCTGATGTTTTTAATTTCAATATGATATTTATAGCAGTAGAAGTGCCAACTTGTTTAAATTTAAGCTGAACACTTTTAGCAGTTCTTATAACTTAATACGTAAGTATTGATATGGCAGAAATAACATTATTTATCTACTTCTGCTTGGATAAAAACCTAATATCAAATTCATTTAAGTTAATTAATGAACACCATTATTTAACTCGGTTAGGTAATGAAATCAGATCCATTTGCGTTACGTAAGGAAACTTATTACGTAACTCAAATTTCATTACCTAACTGAAATAGTGTTAACGAATGACATTTGCTTACTAATATATTTTTGAAAATAACAGATTTGAAATTTCTTTTAATGCACTTTTCTCAATTTTGTGCAGTTGTAGATAAAATTTTGTGTGATAATGAAGCATTAATATACTTGTGTCCCTACATTACTCGTGCTACGCATTCGTTTGTAACTCACACACACGTATATTGATGATGCTCTTATCCCACTTGTATAGTAAATAACTATTAGGTGGAGTTGTTATGTTAATTTTCAAATAAAATTTTAACATGACAGTAGGTGACAGATACGCAATGGTTTATGTGTACTTCATTCTAAAACATTAATATAATGTGATTTCGCTTTTGTTTGCTCACATGTTACCACTACACACACACACACAGCTCTAGGGTCCTTGTAGAACCTTGGCTTCTTCTACCACTTATTATCCTAATATATATTTCTAAAGGTCCTGACTGACTGACTCATCAACGCCCAGCCCAAACCCTTGGACCTAGAAAGCTGAAATTTTGCACAGAGGTTCCCTTTATGATGTATACAAGGAATAAGGAAGGATATTTCGAAATTCAACCCCTAAAGGGGTAAAATGGGGGTTCCAATTTTGTATGGAAAAATAATATTAAATAGACATTTCGACTTGAAACTTCGTAGGAGTACTCCTAAAAACAAATAAGCAAACACGTATTTTGTGATTTTCCGAAAATCAACCCCTTAGGGGGTGAAATGGGGTAGGTAAGCCTAAAAATCGATATGGGTGTCGTTATTGAGGTTTATTGGGACGTTGATTGCGAAAATGGCATTTATTTTTAAGTCCAAGACGGTGAACATGACATAAGGGAAGAAACGGGACGGGACGGGACTAGACTGGACGAAACGGGACGGACTGGACGGGACGGGACTGAGCGGGACGGGACTGGACGGGAAGGGACGGGGCAAAGCGGAACGGGGCGGGGCGGGACGGGTCGGGACGGGGCGGGACGGACGGGACGGAAAGGGAAGGAAAAGGATGGGATGGAAGGGGAGGGGATGGGATGGAAGGGGAGGGGCGGGAAGGGACGGGACTGGACGGGAGGGAAAGGGGCGGGACGGGACGGGACGGGAAGGGTCGAAACGGGGCGGGGCGGGGCGGAACGGGATGATACGGAAAGGAAAGGGAAGAAATGGGATGGAAGGGGAGAGGACGGGACGGGACGAGGCGGGACGAGACGGGACGGGACGGGACGGAATGGGACGGTACGGAGACGGGGACGGAAAAAGGGACATGGACGGGGATAGGATGGGATGGGATGACAGAAAATAATTAGTCATTATTTAATACACAAATAACGAACCTCGCGCGAACGAAGTCGCGGGTAAAAGCTAGTCCTATATATTACTGGTAAAGCAGGTGGCTAGTTTTGTCTTTTGCACCCGGTATACAGTGTGTCCCAGGATTGACGTTACAAGAGGTGAGATGGACTAAAAATTTTTGAATTTTATTTTATGGTTCTGGGATTCGGTCGTGCTTGGTTTGAAAAGAATTTTAAGAATATTTTCAGTTTTTGAAAAACAAGTAGGCCTTGACAGGGAAGCGAAAACTATTTTATTTTCAGGTAAACTACCATTTTTCTTCATGATACGGCAAAAGGTTATTAATGAAAGTTGTTCAGAATGAGAAATTATGGTCCTATACAAAATTTCAGGAAGATCTACCTTCTTAGATCGAATCGTCATTAATACTACATACAATTTATCATGGCGTAAAGAATACAAGGTGAAACCACAGAAGCGACACTCCGCGGCGGCGCCTTTGATGTTCGAGGTGCCTTATTTTGGTCAAGCGGCCATACTGTGAGCAAGTAGAAAAGGCGGGAAATTTAAAAAGTTGAATTATAGGCGCACCACCGACAATACCTGTTAAAACCAATCCATGGAAACACACGGCATGACGTCACAAATCTACTCGCTAGCGCTACGCATGCGCACTGATTTTTAGACCCTTGCCAAAGTCACGAGTGTCGCTTCTGAGTCCGTTAGATGTTTATTCTGTGGTGAAACGTTCCCGGAGATGCGCAGTCGTTCAGAAACTAGAGGGGAGATGTCAACCAATCCCCCATGGGCCTACACAGGAAATCCCTCATGGCTGCGATCATCGTGTAATCATGGCTGCGATCGTATAATTGTTGCTGGCACTGTCAGTCGATGTCAAAATCGTGGTTAGCAGGTTAGGTTTTTTGTCAGTCTGACACAAACTGACGCAAAACCTAACCTCGAATTTGACATCGACAGCGTCTTCAACAATACACTTCAGTACTACCAATCGTGCCATTTGTGGGCCCATGTCTTATTGGTTGAATTTGAGGTCCTCCCACATTCTACGGAACGTTACAGCTGCATTCTATGCACAATGCAATTTATATAGTTTTTCTACGACCACTACTAAAAGTAGGCCTTTTGGAGCTAGCTTTTTTCAGTAAAAATGACGTTTATAATTTAGCGTGTTAAAAGTGAAGTCAGCTGTTTACTTTTAGCCCATGTGCTAAAAGTAAACAGATGGTGTGGAATTTACAATTTCGAACTGGAAGTAAGGTTATAAAGTTATTCTAGTTACTTTTTGCGTTAGGGGTAAAGTGTTTTTTAAATAATTTAAGCGTTATGTAATGAATAAAGGAAACTGTGTACATTTATAATTACCTTTGATCACTGACTTTGACATCTACTAGCTCCAGAAACATTCAGCTGCGCGTCAAAGCCATCTTTGTATTATGACATAAATTATAACTGTCATAAATGCAAAACTTTGTTAAATCGACATTTATGGATTAATAACAGTAAATTTAAGACCATAGAAAAAATATTGTGTGCAAACTCTTGCTAAAAGTGTTATTGCATTCGACATGTTATGAAACTCAGCCTTCGGCTTCGTTTCATAATTTTCTTATCTCGTGCATAAATGGCCACTTTTAGCACTTGTTGCACAAATAGCTATTAATAAAAAAACGATTTTCTCTAAGTCGACAGATCTTTCTGATATTTTATATAGGGCCATAATTTATCATTCTGAACAACTTTTCTTAATAAATGTTTGCCGAATCATGAAGAAAAACCGTAGTTTACCTGAAAATAAAATCGTTTTCGCGTGGCCTACTTGTTTTTAAAAACTGAAAATATTCTTAAAATTCTTTTCAAACCAAGCAGGATCGAATCCAAAACCTTAAAAAAATTCAAAAATTTTTAGTCCATCGCACCACTTGTAACATCAATCCTGGGACACACTATATGTATGCTATAACATTAAACTTCTTGACCTAACAAAAGAATTATTAACAGAATTTCAAAATTATTAAAATGTTCTTTTTTGTTTACTGAAAATACCCCGTTCCAAGGCCATTATTTCAACCGTCATAAAATAATGACACCGCGTGTATTTTAAAAAAATCAACAATTTGCCTGTATGATTCCTTTGGAGGGTTCAACAAAGAGTTCAATCTCGTTTCTTCCAAGATCAATAGCAAAACGACTGCCTTTACTGCCATCGTTGTGGAGCGAAAGCATGCGTACTGCTGAGGACTGTCTCGCGTCGATTGTACCAAAGTCGATCTGCTGAGGAATTGCAGAAATCGAGGCTCCCGACAGGACCCTGAGGGAAACGCGATTAGATCAGTTCCAAACTTAATCAGAGTTTGTCGTTGAGGTTAAAAGATTTAGGAATCGAAGTTGGACAGTTGGGGCGCTCTACTAGTCTCGTAATTCTTCCTCATGCTAAATCGCCAACACCGAACAAGTGGTTTCGCCTGCTTTCTAATCTATGACCCCTCCCCCTCCCCAATTGTTGATTATATACTAAGGTACATATTAATAGCTTGTGCATGCGACTATGATGCGAATTGTTAATAGAGCATAATCAGTGTTGGGTTATTTCTTAGAAGGATTAGGCAAGGGGCGGAAATTAGTGATTATATTTTTTATTTAAGCTTCAAATTCGTTTAAATAAATGTATAATTGTCTGTACGCGGTGTTTAATTTGTTAAAGAACTATATGAAAATTTCAGGTGCTATAGAATTGGAAGAATAATTATTACATTGTAAATGTGAAAGGTTCAATATTTTAATTTGAATAACAATTATTAGTTTATTATATTTTTTAAGCTTGATCTGACTAAAATGGCAAGAAATTGCTTCTTTTGGGTCATCTGAAAGCGTAGTTTCAGTAATTAAAAAGTGGTCCACTTTAGCGATGGATAAAAAATTCTGAAGGCAGCAGTTATATTTCATTCTTACGATAATATAGCTCAATTTCATAGAATTCATTGCAATTAAACTAAATTGAAAAGTGTCAATTATAATTATTGCAGCCTTGCATATAATAGTAGATTATGTTATTAGGAGTAAAATGATAGTTTGTGTGGTGAGCCGGATGCGTTTGACTGACGAGCGTAAGCGAGTCAGACAAGTTCGGGCGAGGCACACCAAGTCATTTTTGCTCCAAATAGTATACTCTATTTATTTTCAAACGCCGGAATTAATATAAATAACAGATATTTATGCTTTAAGGAAGATATGAATATGTTTTTACCTTGAGGTTGACATCTGTAAGTCAATCGGACGTAAAGAACATGGATATCTCCCCTGGTGCATACGATATTTTATTAACTAGCATATTAGTAAAAATAGTATGAAATTTCAAAATGTCATAATGACATTTAAAATTAGAATATGTAAGTAACATCAAGGATTGCGTCAATGTATAGTTGCTAAGACGTTGTCTATAGTTGCATGGTTACCATAAGTTTGAGGGAGGAATTATTTTAAAAATCCCTTGGGAGTTATGAGTAGCTTTTCATATTTTGTATCAATGACGAAAATCTACAATATCATCTTGCTAGTAAATAAATATATATTTAAAAAATATCGAGATTGACGTCTACGTCAGTACTTTTACCCAGCCGACCTAAAAGTAACCACTTTTATGCCTAAGCATAAAAATTACGCCATTTATTTACTTTGTCTGTCAAGTTTATACCTAGGCATAAAAGTGGTTACTTTTACGCCGGCGGACTAAAAGTACTTCAAAACTTGATTAGCTTTTACTCTTAATAACATACCTTTGCCTTCAAGAATAATAGAAAACTACGAGTATTGCACTCTTGTGTTGTATTCTACAAGTAGAGACTCTTGATTTATTACATTAAGTACTTTCTTCTGTAAGATTACTCTTATGCAAGTTCTAAAGTGTCCGTAGTTAATTGTTTATTTTTGAGTAGCAATTTTTGACTCCTATTCTGTTAATTCCACAAATATTTCGATCAATCCTCTATAAGCTTACAGTATTTTTAGGAATTTAATCATATCGAATTGTAGAGAGTAATAATAGATGTTAAGAAATTAAAAATGTTTGCTTTTTAGTACTATGTAAAGGCAGAATTTAGCCTTTTAAGTTCTTTCTATCTTTATTATTCGCTCAAATGACTACCTTTTGTAATGTTATTGTTTTACAAGTGTTTAAATAGCAAGTTATATTTTTTTAGTGTTGCTATTGTTTACTTTGATTTTCTTGTACTCATTGAGACTAATAATATAACTCAGTACTGTAGTAATTTAAATTAGTTGAGGGATATATGTAATTGTAATTCCATAGGTACCTGATGTAACAACTGATAGTCAAAATTGATAAAATATGCGTTTTATTAATAGTTTCTTGTAATTTACTGTTGGAGATAACATTATAACCATACCGTACAAGAAAACTAAGCTGCACAGGATAATTTTTTTGCAGTTTTGTATTTATCTTTCATGATAGAAAAAGGTTACCTCAAGCTTTAGAGAGAGTTGCTGGACACCCTGTATATTTTTTGCGTAGATTAATATAATCTGAAGTTTTGTATTGCTAGTACTTTCTAAGCTGCAACGTAAAAGTTTGATTCTCAAAACAAAAGTTAAAACTAACTTTCACCTCTCCAAATAGCTTATTTTCAAATATTTTACCATTATTATCTGCCCAAGTAAAATACGAAAAAAATATGTATTTGAAAACCTCAAAAAATAAACTATAAAGTCTCGAGACCAACTGAAAACTAAGGCTTAATTAAAGCAATCGAGTTTTAGTAATATTAATCGACGTCTTTAA
Organism: Agriotes lineatus; assembly: GCA_940337035.1. Lineage (NCBI taxonomy): Eukaryota > Metazoa > Arthropoda > Insecta > Coleoptera > Elateridae > Agriotes > Agriotes lineatus. Next base: position 118,357 of record CALNHX010002735.1, on the reverse strand, counting down.
AATGTTCAAAACGAAATCTTGCTTTGTTCTATTAATATTCTGAAAATAAATGGACGACGATGACAAAATAAAACATATATTTCTCGACAGTATCCGAAAATAAAAAAAAATCGATTTCTGTTTTTCCTAGCTTTGATAATAACCTAAGTTTTCATTTAATCTGAATGAAAATGAAACAATTACGGGAAGTCAACTAGAAAGTTTAAAATTGATCTAATTTATGCAGGCAATACATTAAAAAGACACATTTAATCAGCGACGTATACAAGAACTTGGTAGATGAATATTTATAAATTACCTAGAAACTGAAGTAAAATACATAAATATCAAGCAATTGTTCTTCTAGTTAATCAAAACTTTTCCAATTAGGCAGAAAGCTTAAATACTTAAATACGAAAGTTACTATAGACATATAGCCGACATAAATTCTTCGTGCACTTGAGACTACTTAGGACAGTTAACGTTGATTGATCGAACGATTGACGGACTGGTAGATTATTAGTTGCCAACGTCATTGCTGAATGATAAACAATTATCGATATAGATAAAGGGAGATATTAAGAATAACCATGCAGTGCAGCACACCATAATAAATAGTTACTTTTGTTTGGTAGCCGATTTATTTACACTACTAAAAAATTGTTAATACTTTTTGAAGCAATATCATATACAGGTTGATTTTTAAGTTGATTCTTTCCTTTTGCCAGGATATAAAGCTTAAAAAAATGAGCATTTTTTTCATTTGCCACTTTTGCGAAATATCAAAACTAACGGAGATGCAGGATGTTAAAGTGTGTAAGTAAACTTAATCTAACTTAAATGATATGTTCAAAATTATAACCATTCGCTTTTACACATACGTTCCGCGTATAAGAGCGATGCGGCAGCGGCATTTTGACGACACTATCAGTAAATAATAAGCATATTCACTAATTTATTATTTTCATAAACATGAACCATTATTGTAGCAATAACATTAATAAAATTACAATGGAAAACTAGTTGACAGGTCATTGCTTGTTGCTTGACAACAGAGGTAAACAAAAATAAAATTGTCTAGCCGCCTTTGCTCCAAAGTTTAGTTTATAATTTGAAACTTTAACACCCTGTAGCTCCGTTAGTTTTGATATTTAGAAAGAGTGAAAAAAATGCTTATTTTTTAAGCTTTATATCCTGGTAAAAGGAAAGAATCAACTTAAAAATCAAACTGTATAAACACTTTTGTGAGTACTGAGAACAAGTAGAGAATGATAAATGATCAAGATGTCCTAACTTGCTAACAATTGACCAAACTATTCTAAAATCAGCAAACATTTCTAAAATATGAATGGTCGAGTGTTGAAACAATATAGAAATGAATAGGCCGAATAGGGAATCGATTTTGAGAGTAGTGTGTATTTCAAAATTTTGCATGAAAAACATGCGAAACATTTGTGCTGCAAGTGCTCACCGGAAAATAGTCAAATGATTTGCTCTGGTATCTTTAAAGTTTTTATCTTCATCGGTGTTGGTATAAACTATTAATCAAATTAATGTTAGTATCGTTAAGAGCTTCATTACCGCACTGAGTGCGGTAATAAATAGATATTACCGTATTCAGTGAGGTAATAGATATTACCGCACTATTTTTATATGAAAAATACATTAAGCCAGAATTTTTTGATGAAGATAAAATATTGAACAATACACGTTTGCTTATGGCACATAACTTAGCTCGTGTGATTGCCGCAAAACTTGGCTCGCCGACTCGTTTTGGCAAGCAGAGCGACTAAAGCATATTCTGCCAGTAATATAAACTACTGCTGATGATGATTAACGTGTATAATAAGCAAATATTGTAATATGTATTCCTGTGATACCCGCTAATATAATAATTAATAATTGATATTTGAATTCGTTTGAGAGAACAGATACTCTAGCACCTTGATTTGATTATGGTACCTGCCTTTTGCACGAAAATTAATTATTCTGGCAAGTTTTTCACAAGCAAAAATTAGAGAGACCCTTGTTTTACGTAAGTAGCAACTCAGGGTATATAAAATATAACACACATATTATAAGGGTTTGTGGGTTCATGGAAGTGAACAATAATAAAATTACTCGAGGATAAAAAATTTTTTTTTTAAATTATTGACTATTTCAAACATCTATTTTCACTAGTGTCTCAGATGTTTACAAGATGGCTGCTGCTTGATACTCGTCCAAAAAAAAAAACTTTTTTAGAAGCTGTATAATTGCATCAAACAGACTAAATCACGCAGTAAGTTTAGATTAAAACACGCTTGACACACACTATTTATTTACACGTAATTAAATGATTCACAAACAAATTACACAGACCTCAAATTACAACAATCAACTTAACCTATAAAATGGACGTAAACGGAGAGATCTTCCCCGTTGGATAAAATTTATGAAAGCGGGATTTCGGCAAATGCTTAAATCTGAGCCGTTAATTGGACGAAAACTGACGTCTCTTTTAAGAACAATTGCAATGACGCTTGAAAACAAAATAAACAAAATCTAAACGCTAAATTACACAAATGCTGAGGCTAATTATGCAAAAAACCTTATATTTAAACTCAAAACTGATTACACAAATATCTTCAACGCATATTAGTGCACAAATGTCCCGAATTTCACAGAGATCTAGTTTGGTTATGTGTCGAACTATTTTTAGCAGGAATAGGAGTTATCCCCTCACAAAACCCCGATGTGCTGTTTGAGAGGTGGTTTCACAGTCCTGCTGCACGTGTGTGAATGTTATTTACAGGGGGAAATTTTGTTAACGAAGATCTGCGCACATATAGTGTATCCGCGGATTGAGTTCACATAAGGTGTAAAAGACAACACATTTTCGAGTTAGATGTTAATATTCTAGGAATCGCTCCTGCTTGTTCTCACACCAAGAATTTGAGAAAATCAATCAAATTAATTAATACCCAGGGTATTTTCACAATCAATTTTTATAAAATGGCCAAGAGTAAATTACCTTTATTAGAAGAGATAACGTCGAGTGCAAACACTGGTTCTGAGCGGACGTCTTTTTCGCTCCGTTATCAGTGTGAGACAGCTGACATTAAAGCTATCTTTATAGCCAAATTGTGAGTACATCCAAATATTTTTCATCTAACTTTGCTAACACGCAACACGCAAATGCGTTTAAAATGTCGTCGCAAGCGCAATCGAAGCGCAAATTAGACGAGTTAACTCCACCTGTAAATGAGGTGCAAAAACGCTACATGTGGTCAACCGAAGACTTATTACCCCAAAACAAATTTTACTTGCCATCAACTAATGCAAACGAACCCAATGAAGAGCCAATTGTCAACACTAATGAAGAACAAACCAACAGCAAGCCAAAAATTCCACCAATTTACATGCATAATGCGGTAAATCACAAGGCCCTGATAGAGGATATCAAAAGTGTAGCAACAGGCGAGTTTACAACCATGTGCAGTACAAACTCTTTACGCATTAACCTGACAGCTGAAGAGGATTATCGCAAACTTACCAAATTCTACACTGATAATCAAATTCAATATCACACATTTCAAAACCCCAAAAGCAAGCCCTTATCTGTTGTTATTAAAAATGTTCCGTTATCGCTAACCACCAAAGAAATTGAAGAAGCATTAACTAAATTGCCTATTATTAATGTTACTCGATTATTAACCCGCGATAAAAAGCCCCTTCCCGTGTGCGCAGTATTGTTGACCAACAACGACGAAGCTAAAGAAATTTATAAATTGAAACAACTACATCATTCAATAGTAACTGTTGAGACTAGGAAAAAACCAACAAATATGCCCCAGTGTCATCGATGCCAGCGTTTTGGGCACACCAAGAACTACTGCACTCTTCCCCCAAGATGTGTGAAATGCGCCGGCAATCACAGCCACACAGAGTGTAAAAAACTAAACAAAGAAAAACCAAAGTGCGTCAACTGTGGAGGAGAACACGCAGCGAGTTACAGGGGATGCAGCCATCACATTGAGCTTCAACAAAAGCGAATAAGAAACAGACCCGTTTTTAACAACCCACTTGTTAACCCAGCACAAACCTATGCTAACAGAGTCAGAAACGGTTTAAACACCAATTCTACTATACCAAACTTAACAACTCTTTCCTCCGAACAATACCAATCAGCAAACCTTACCAAAACTCTTCTAGACTTAATAACCCCCTATCTTCCTTTAATCAAAGATTTTATTATCAATTCAATTTTACCTTTACTGCTTAATGGACCATAATACATCAAAACTAATAGATAAATTAACAATCCTTAATTGGAACTCTAATGGGATCACCAGCCAACGCTCACTTTTCATAGCATTCCTAGCCAGATATAATATTGACGTAGCTTGCATCACCGAAACCCACTTAACCGAAAACGACACATTCAAAATACCTGGATATCATACATACCGTAAAGATAGAAACGCAAGGATTGCATCCGGGGGTGTTGCAATCATTGTTAAAAGAAAGCTTGAACATACCAAGCTTGCTGATCTACACAACATCAGCCTTGAAGCCACTGGCGTCAAAATTCAACTCAGTAATCAAAGCCAACTCAAAATCCTAAGCGTTTATAGACAACCAAATAAAAAACTAGTAGAAGACGATCTAAAACAGTTGTTCGACACGACTGAACAAACATTAATCATAGGAGATTTAAATTCAAAGCATACGTTATGGGGCTGCCGAGCGACCAATCCGGAAGGCATCAAGCTAGAGCAGCATTCTACCAAATACACCTTCCAGATCATGACTCCCGACGAGTATACATATTTTCCGTATCGTGCTGATCACCAACCAGACATTCTGGACATTGTATTACAAAAAAACTTCTCAAAACAACTACATCAAAGAGTGATACCTGAACTAAACTCGGACCACCTACCCGTCTTAGTGTCCTTCATAAGCATACCTCAATTAAAGCAACCTCCCCTTAAACTAATCAAGGGACCAATAAACTGGAACATTTTTCAAGAGCAATTAGATGCAAATCTTGAGAAGCCAAACAACCAAAACACTGTCGAGGATCTAGATGCCGCAGTATCAAACATTACGTACTCAATAACTGAAGCAGTAAATTCATCAATCTCAACCACAACGAGACGCCCATCGATAGACTACAATCGTCCTCCAAATTATATAATCAGTTTGATTAAAGAGAAGAGCCAAGCAAGAAGGCACTGGCAACGAACACGAAACCCCGAAATCAAACGACTACTAAACAATCTAACGCACCGTATAAAAAAGGAACTGGATGGATATAAAATAGAGTCATACAAAAAATACATCGCAGAAATTGGCCCGGGAGACCCAGGGATGTGGAAAACCACCAAACAAATTTTAAAACAGCATGACGAGCTACCCACCCTTACATCTGGAATCGATACATTTAACACTGATGGTGAAAAATCCGAAGCGTTCGCCTCTCATCTAGAAAAGGTATTCACACCATCAAATATCTGCAACCCAACGCAGACACTTCATGTAACTAACCACATCGAGAGAAATCTTCCCATTCCCGAAAACATTGAACCAACATCACCTAGAGAAATAGCCCAAACCATAACCGCCTTACCTAAACGAAAAGCACCCGGATGTGATCTCATACCCAACATTGTACTTCAGCACTTAACCAAGAAATGCTTAGCATACCTAGCCACACTGTTCAATGGATGTCTTCGAAAAGGCTTCTTCCCCAGTAAATGGAAGCATGCACATATCCTCATGTTCGCCAAGCCAGGCAAAAACAAAAACGACATCAATAGCTACAGACCTATAAGTCTTTTAACTACTCTCTCCAAGGTCCTTGAAAGAATTATCTACACCCGATTATTGAAAGACATAGAAACACTACATACCCTGCCACCTTCTCAATTTGGTTTTAGGAGAGGACATTCAACATGTCACCAGCTTCAACGCGTCAGCGAAACCATCTCAACTGGCTTTGAAAACAAGAGTTACACCACAATGGTTCTTCTTGACGTAGCACAGGCCTTCGACAAGGTCTGGATCGAAGGCTTAAAGAAAAAGATCCTGGACCTCAACATACCAAGTTACCTGCAAATGATCATCTTCTCCTTCCTTGAACATCGAACATTTGCAGTTAAAGTAACTTCTTATACATCTCAAGTTAAAGAAATTCACGCAGGTGTTCCACAAGGAAGCATTTTGGGGCCAATTCTCTTCAATATCTATACTTCTGACATACCAATGGTAACAGCATCCTTAGCCATATTTGCAGACGATACTGCAATAATTACACAGAGATCTAACTTGGATGAAGCAGTTCATGAATTACAATGTGCCGTTAACACTATTATTAAATGGTACAACAACTGGAATATCCGAATTAACCCCGAAAAATGCCAAGGCAAGATATTCGCTTTGAGACGAATTGTCGACCCACCGAACATCAAAATAAGTGGAGTTATTATACCATGGAACCCCAAAGACAGTGCCGTCAAATATCTTGGAGTTCATTTAGATACTCGTCTTAGATGGAGTTACCATATAAACCAAAAGCTCTCGCAAGGTAACAATAGACTTAGGCAGCTGTACCCATTAATAAACCGGAAGTCGTCACTGAAACCTGAATGTACTATACTATTATACAAGACCCTACTACGACCATTAATACTCTATGCTAGTCCGGTTTGGCTCAACACATCCAAAACCAATATACAGAAGTTGCAGCGATTTCAAAATAAGATCCTTAGAATTGCCGTAAACGCTCCTTGGTACATCCGAAACAATCAACTCCACTTCGAATTAGGTGTTTCGCCAATTCAAGACTTTATGCTAAAATGTGCTAAAAAGTTTTTTACAAATGCAAGTGCGTGCGACGGTGCAGTGTTTTTCAATCTCTGTCAAAAAAACATATATACTAGACTAAAGCGAAAAATGCCGCAAGATCTTATAACGTATAACGATAGTGACTAAGCTAATCCTTAACAATAATAACATTTATAAATTCTCTTGAACAGTCTGAGACATTAGAATAGTCTTGTCATTGTACTTGTCATTTACTGTCTAGATCATAAATGTCATGTATAACACTTATATGTTGATCTGACAATACACGATTCTTAAAAAAAAAAAAAAAAGAAGAGATAACAATAAAGGTATTAACCAAAGTTGTTTAGAATTAAAGGTGATGGTAGACTCTCAATTTTCAGACAAATCGGCCTACTTTGATTTTTAAATTTTTTTAAAATTTTGTATACCAACATATCTTTTATCGTAGCTGTAGGAGACACTCCATTATTGTTTTAACATCTTAGTTCGTAAACCGGTTAGAGTGCTTCCTACAGCCACGATAAAAGTATGTTGGTATAAAACACCAAAAAATATTTAAAAAAATCAAAGTATATCAATTTGTCTGAAAATTGAGTCTGCCGTTGCTCTTAATTCTAAACAAATTTTCTTAATACTTTTTTGTTATCTCTTCTAATAAAGGTAGTTTACTCTTGAATATTTTTTTAAAGATTGATTCTAAAAACACCCTGTATACTAATTAATTTGATTGACTTTCTCAACATTTTGGTGTGAGAATAAGCAGGATAATTCCTAAAATATCAACATTTAACTCAAAAATGTTTTCTTATTTACACCTTATGTGAACCCAATCCGCGGACACACTGTATATTGACGTAACATTTGCATGAAATCGCTCTGCTAGTAGATTGATGGCCTCAACATGTCCAACCGCACCTCCTCCAAGTATGTGTTTGCTTTATAAACTGTACGAACTTCTCATAGTGCATATTTGGTACAATAATTTGGTTTGTAACAGCTCTAATGTCACTGGTACGTAAATTTGTAGCTTTAACGTGCACTACATTCAATATTCTCTGCCTGCAGCTCCCTCCCGATTTTGCAACACACAAATGCTCTTCAGCTACCGCCTTTCAATTCTGCAGCTATGGTCCCAATTTGGTGTTGACGAAAGCCTTCGGCATTCAATGAAACTCAGGGGCACATCAACGGCTCAGTCTGCTTGACCAGTGCACGGATTGTATAATTTCTGGTGTTCGGACTCGGTTTTGCACGCACCTTAATCGTAACCACTGCATGTTTTAGGGTTTTATAAGCGCACTTGGAAACGACCACTATATCGCACAAAAATTGCACACAAACGTGTCCAAAATGTTTTATTCAAACTAATGCTAGCATATGGCCCTGTACGTTTGGTGGCTTTTTGTGTGGCTAAAAGGGTCTGCTAAGTGTATTTAAGCTTGGTTTTTCCAAAATATAACCATACATTTGGCGACAGACAATGAAAAAAATCCGAATCGCACTTGGTGGTGTGTGAAACGCACTTTGCAGGTGTGCTTTACTTAAATTATCTATGAGTTATGTGGATATTATTTACAAGAATCTCCAAAAGTTTACTTTTGAAACAAACTTATGCCCTAAATGTGACTATATCGGTCGAATAAATTCTACTGCAAGGAATCTGTTTGTGCTAACAGTTTTTCTTGTGAAAATGAAACATTGTTAGTTACTCAATACATCAACTTGTAAACTGAAAGGTACAAACGAATATCTCAGCGGTATATATGAAAATTGTAAATCCCGCTGAATACATCAATTGATAGGTCAAATAACAATTGATCGACATATGATGACTTGGTAGATTAATCTCTCTATAGATGGTTACCTTTTAGTAAAATCAATTCATAGATGATATTTAATTTTTAAACACTCGTTAAATTATATGAAATAGTTGGTAAATAGAAACATCTGGAAGTTAAGACAACTGAAAACAATCAATAGAACATTATAACTCTAAGTTAAGCACTACTAAATTTGAAGCTAGAAAAGCTTTATTATACAAGTTATTGGAGTTGCACTTCCACTTGCAGAGTAAAGTTACGACTTTGAAGTAACTCGAGCATTTAAATGAATTTACATCATATTTCCTATTTGAATGGTTATTTGTTCCATGAAGTACAAAATTATTGCATTGTTACTCTGATTATTTTACAAACTAGCATAAGTTAAATTGTTACATTCCCGACCATAGTAGTTCCTGAGTTGTACTTACACAATTAACCTGTAATCCACTTGTACTCCATTTATGTAGATTGGAATGGTAGCGAGCGGCACAGCAGTTGCTCGCATGTAAGTGTAAGATATATTTCTCGTAATGCTCAATCCAGGACACAACTTTTGCCCACGTACCAGCGGCTTAATGTAGAAAGCCTGAAATGACAATTATTTGAAAGATGCATCGTCGTTAGATTGGTGTTTGCGTACATATGAGCTAGCAGGGCAAATTCTAATAAAGGCAGCATTATTTCCCATATTTTGTATAGTCACTTTTTGATTATAGGTTTTTCCATCGAAAGCATTTTCGAATAGCATTGGATTCGGAGATATTCTGACGTTTTGACATTCAAGCACTTTACTGGCAAGCTCTTCTGTATTTTCTGAATATTCACCAATTATGAATTTAGGAATGCTCAACGGCAGAACTGACGAGGAGGAGAGTTTTTTAACTAGAGATGCCGACAACATCGTTTTAGAAAAATAAGGACAAAAGGTGAGGTTACAATAAAAAACATGTCAAACATTAATAATTTTCATGAGTAGTACCATGGAAACATATCTGCAGACAAAACATCCTTTATCTAATAGACGTGTCTGTCTGGGACGCAGTTTTGTCTGTCTGGGACGCCGTTTTGTCTGTTCGGGACGCTGTTTCAGCAGCCAAACCGTAAGACGTAGATAAAAAAGTTATGAAAGTTATATGTTTGGAATGGTCATGTCAGGTCAGGAACCGAAAAAAAGGCCGTTTTTCAAATAGAACGCGTATTTATTTATTTATTTATTTAATTCTCAAACAGGCATTGCCTAGTTATATGAGAATGGGTATTCTACATTAATTAAAATTAAAACTAAAATTAAAACTAATTAACATTATAAAAAACTTAAGAACTAAAAAAATAGCTAACGGCTGAATGAAATATGGCTGAAAAACATAATAGAAGTGAGCTATAAATCAATAGTTTAAGAAGGACTTAATAACTCAAAATGACATTTAAGAAAGTTTGGGAATGTTTTTAAATTATAGGCAAAATCCAAATCACTAGTTACAATAACTTCATTAGCAAGACTTAGAAAATTGGTTATAGGTGATCTTCGCGTATATGTTGATTGAGGCAAGGCAAATATTGAGGTAGGTCTTAAAGGTCTGGCAGGAATTTTGAAATTTAGTAGAGCAAGGAGTTTTAAGTCATTGATTTGATTATTTAACAATTTATATCCAAACATTATCATACTAAAATTTCTGCGGTTTTCTAGACTACACATTTCAAACTCTTCACGGAGATTAACTGTTCTCACGGTACGATAATCGGGATAATTATTGTATTTTTTAAAGTATAAATATCTTAAAAATCTATTTTGTATTTTTTCTATCTGTTGTTTGTGTCCGACAGATTGTGGATACCACACGATAGATGCATACTCCAGCTTCGGCCTTACAAAAGAAATATATAAAGTTTTTAATGTTTGTATTTGTTTAAAGTTACTTGTCTGCCTTATAATAATTAGTATATTATGGGACAAGTGGTTGAAATAAAATTTCAACGTTGAGAGTGATTTTTTTCAACGAGCGAAGCGAGTTGAAAAAAGTAACTCGAGACGTTGAAATTTTATCAGCCACGAGTTACATATACTAGTTTTTCTACTCCCGCATGTATATATTCTGTTTTCTTCACAATCTACAGAATGGATATGTAGGCAATTGTGGTTAACTGAACGTATATGATTTCATATCCACACAAGGGTGGATATGAAATACACCAATCACAAACCACGTTAGTCGTGATTACCTAGGCAACTTTCATTAATTGTTTGTTTTGCAATGGGCACGCTTTGCTGTGCCCTGTTTGTGGCAAACGTGATTTTGTTGTAAGATATCTTATTAATTAGCGTTGAATAAATTTTCTTTTAATTTTCCATTCTTTTCCATTAATAGGTCGTAGAAAAAATACACTGTACAACTCGAGTGGAATGTCCATATCCACTCTCGTTGTACAAACTACTATTTTCTACGAATTTTCACTCATTTTAACAAATTAATGCGCTTTAGAAAAAATTAAACACAAAGTGACATTTCTCTTGTCATCAATTGAACGTCAAACAGTTTGAAATCTCAGTAGTCCGAGCATTTCAATCTCTAGTGGTTGAAATGCAACTTCAACCACCGGAATCAATGTCAAAATGACTGCTTTCGATGTCATGAGTAGAAAAAAACTGTTTCAGCAGCCAAACGGAGCTGCGACCCTCTGCGCCTTAAAGCGTCGATCGGTTAGGCAACCACTTTGACACCTTCCAGAATGTTCCGATGCCCTCTGCGCCTTCAAACCTCGATCGGTTAGGCAACCACTTTGACACCTTCCAGGTCTGGGTACAGTTTTTATTTAATACGCGTTCTATTTGAAAAACGGTCTTTTTTGTTTTTTTAAATGAGACATTTGTCTCACTGGACTGCTAGTTATAACTATTATATTTAGAGCCGGGGTCGGTAGCTCAGTGGTAAGCATCCTGACTGCTGATGTAAGGGTCTCGAGTTCGATTCCCGGTCCTGGTAAGGTTTTCAAAAATCAAAAAATGCAGATGAAAGCCTCTACAGAATGCCATCATTCGGAAGTGATGTAAAGCCGTGGGTCCCATGTTACTACGATGTGTAGCATGTAAAAGATCCCTTGCTAGGGTTGGAACTCCTTAGTCTCGGCAAAATTCTAAGTAGGACTTTGACCATATGACCAAAGCAGTCGGTGTCTAAGGTACCTGGCACTCTGCATGCATAGACCTTTGTCCATTAACAAACAAACAAAATATTATATTTAGAAACTACTAAAGATGAGCCCTGCGTCATCAATGCTATGCGTATGATGTAAGATGTTACTTGGTAGTCAAATGATAGAGAGCCTGCATAAAAAGCTGTATAAAAAGTAAGATAAGAGATGGAACAGCCGGGGTCGGTAGCTCAGTGGTAAGCATCCTGACTACTGATCTAAGGGTGGCGAGTTCGATTCCCGGTCCCGGTGAGGTTTTCAAAAATAAAAAAATTCAGATGAAAGCTTCTACAGAATTCCATCATTCGGAAGTGATGTAAAGCCGTGGGTCCCATGTTACTACGATGTGTAGCATGTAAAAGATCGTGACCCGACACTTAATCACGCGACACATAATCATAGGACATTTAAGCACGGACAGTTAAACACGCCGACATTTAAACACGCCGACAGTTAATCACACCGACATTTAAACACATGGACAAATAAACACATTGCGTTTGAAGTGAATTCGGAATAGTAATAGCGTGTTAAGTAATGTACAGAAACATAACTTAATGTTACCCAAGACTGCAGTAAAACTAAAATATAAAAAAAATATGGAGCTTTATTGATTATTATACATAATATTATTTATACATGCATACATATATATTAAAATACATGGGCAAGGGCTCGCAAATATTCGATTTTATTATCCGGATCGTAGCTTGCAACTATTCGTTCGACTCTGGTGTTAAGGTCTCTGTACTTTTTCTTCTCCGGAATGCGTTGACCACTTATATGCTGTAAATAATATGTGTGTTGCAATGCAATTTCTTTTTGTAGTCCACCGAGAAATCGCCAAACGGTAGGATGACTGCATTGAAATAACGACTGCAATCCAAAATGCCAACCTTCTATTGAATTAGTCATTCTTGCTAATCCTTCTGTGACAGATGTATGGCGATTCCAAATTTCTGGACTGAAAAGTGAATTCCGACGGCGACCGTTCCGCATTTGCCGTCAGCGAACGTAACATTAAGTTATGTTTCTGTGCATTACTTAACACGCTATTACTATTCCGAATTCACTTCAAACGCAATGTGTTTATTTGTCCATGTGTTTAAATGTCGGTGTGATTAACTGTCGACGTGTTTAAATGTCTATGTGTTTAAATGTCGGTGTGATTAACTGTCGGCGTGTTTAACTGTCGGCGTGTTTAACTGTTCGTGCTTAAATGTCCTATGATTATGTGTCGCGTGATTAAGTGTCACCGAACCGTAAAAAATCCCTTGCTAGAGTTAGAACTCCTTAGTCTCGGCAAAATTCTAAGTAGGACTTTGACCATATGACCAAGCAGTCGGTGTCTAAGGTACCTGGTACTATGCATGCCTAGACCTCGTCCATTAACAAACAAACAAACAAAACAAGAGATGGGACAAGTGGAACCATTTTCCAAGGATAAATTGATTAATTGCTGTTTTTGACGTCGCCTGCGTTGCTTAACAAAAACTGCGTCTTAGTGAAGCCTGCCAGCTAGCCGAATGTCGGTTATATGCAAATTATGGACACTTCATGAAATTGGCGCTGGTTGACACCGTTTGACAGATCACAAACATAGATTCAAGAATATGATAGCAAATCGCGTAAAAAGCGGTATTATGTCGTAATCTCGCGATCATCGCGGGCGACGGTGAATAGTTTGTGTGTTTGTCTAGTTGACGCTTCAATAGATAATATAGTAGCGAACTAATTAAAAATTAGTAGTAAGATACATGATGATTGTGTAGTTTCGTACAAATACATTATAATTTTAGGAGATTTTGATGGCCTAATTATCTAAGAACAACACAAACAGCGATTGAAACGGCTATGTTAGGAGTAAGCTTACGGGACCACATACGAAACGAAGAAGAACGAATGTAGAGGATGTAATACAACGAATTGCGAATTTGAAATGGAATTGGGTGAGCCACATAGCAAGAGAAGGAAACGATAGATGGACTAAACGCATCGTGTAATGGGGACCGTAATCACAAGAGAACCGTGGGGTGTGCACGTAGATGTTGGATACACGATATAAAGCAAACGCTTGGCAGAAACTGCCATCAGTTGGCTGAATAGATGTGACTGGAAAAAGCGTAGAGAGGCCTATGTCCAGAAGTGGGCGAAGAAACGCTGCCGACGAAGAAGATATAATTGAAAGCTCACAAAATGTTGAAGGCTGTAACTTTTAATTGGATGACATCACAAGGGTAAACTAATGCTGTTCATCATATAGTATTAGTTTTATAATTATCAAGATCTTAAATCAATTTGATAATAAAGTTTCTTTCTTCGTAACTGTTTATATAGATAGCAATTGTGAACACTGCCCTTTATTAATGAAAAATGTGACTAGTATATGAATAGGACTGCAAACTAATTTTTGTATTGTAGAACGATCAGGGGCTCGAATCAAATATCGTCTGCCTAATTCGTAGCCTTTCGGAGATGAGAACCTCCAAGCAACACACATTCGCATGGTCATTTTTGACCATCTTGGAGGTTTAAGGCCATAATTGTGTATTTGATCTAAAACGAATATAGCCCTAGGATTATTATTGTTTGCATCTTCTTGAAGGGTTTCTAATTTCTTCGAAACATTTATATAACGGTCAAAAAGACTCTGTAAATTTTGAAGTTTCTCATTAATTATTTCATTCTTTCTTATCAGTAATGCATTTTCTCTCTGCAACTGTGTTGTCTCACCACACTGAACATTAACTTGTACTGCAACATCATTTTTCTATAAAAATAAGTTACTGATGTAGGTATTTAATAATAATAAAAGAAATATTTACCGACTGACTGTTTAACTGATCATTTAAACGTTCAGTTTCAGATTTATACTTGTCACACAGTAAGGTAAGTTTCTGATTTTTCGTTATTAAGGACTGACTTTCACAATGGTCCTTAAGCTTCTGTTACAAGGAAAAATAGAGAAATTAAAAAATACACGTAGATCTATTTGCTTACCATTGGGGATTCATTGCTTGGAATACGCACAGGAGCATGTGGAACGGAAATAGGAGGGGTTTTTAGATCTAGATTAAAATATAAATATAGTAAAACATGGTTTTATCGTGCATATCTTACCTGTTTTTGTTTATTTATGGAATCGCATTATTTTTCGGGGGTGAGCGGATGGCCCCGCGAGCAAATGCTCGACTCTCAGGCGGCCGGCCTGGGTTCAAATCACGGCGACTGTAGAGTTTAAACATAGTACGTTCCGCGACTACCACGCTAACACCTGCGGTAGTCGTTAACCCCTAACAAAGGAACTCTTCTAGAGTTTTGACGGGCAAGGCTAGCCACCTACTCGGCCTAAGGGTAAAGAGGGTTCACAGAATCACTTTGTGGTTAAAACAGGCCACTGGCCTTTAATAAGAGGAAGAAGAAGAAGCATTATTTTTCAAGTTTCGTCTGCCTCCTGAATCAAGAAAATATTCAGTGGCCGCGAAGTGCACACCTTTGATCTGTCACCAGGAGGTTCAAAGTCATCTGAAATAGAAATTGCGATTTGAAGTTACTAATTTATCATACATTTATCCCTTCGCTGACAATAACTAAATAGTCATTTGAAATTAAATTTCTATCACAAACCGCTACCAATGCAGAAAGGCTTAGTTTTAAATCAACACCGGTACGAAATTTGAAAATTATAACTAAGCGCTGTTAACATAATTAGCAATGGAAATGTGTCCAAATGTTTATGCAGGATTTTTATCCCCACATCACTGGTATCTTTCATATTTTCCCCTTGCGTGATAGCCTTTATCCAGCTACAAAAATTTTCCATATTTGATGGAAATTCGTGATAGGAGACATTTTTCTTATACATATTTCCACACGAAGGAATACAAGACATTTTCAAATTTTTTTTAACCAAACATAAGTTTTCAAATTTGAAACGTCAAATTGTGTCAACTAGCGCCAATGGGCAAAATGTGAACTATTGCAATAAATGTCAAAACAGGTTAGCTGGCAGGCTTTGTATATATAAGCCGTTCACGATCTTTTTGGGTCAGGTGAGGCTATGACCATCTAGTAATTTTGTTGGCAGAACCTCTGTTGCAACTAAACTCCCTCATGGAAATTGACACTTTTTGTGTTAGGTTAGGTTGTTTTAAGTTTAAGGTTATATTTTCTGAATAGGTACATTGTTGCCGGATATTCTCTAGTCTTCACATCAACTCGCGTTCTTTTAAATTTGGTCTGTCCTATTTAAATTGGAAGTAGCATCGTTTAATGAAAATTTTTTGTTGTAACAAAATTATTTTGGGCATTTTGACTTTTCCTTCGACGGAAATTAAAATTATTTTTACACATTTGATACATCATTTATTATCTTACGAATATTAAAATAATAAATCTGGCAATGTGGTGGCAAGAAAATGTCGAACAGACACTGACAGAAAAAAAAATTGCATCCGCTACATCATCGAATCAGTTAGTCCAACATGAAAAGAAAAAATCATAGCCAACTCTGTCCCAAAAAGGTCGTGAACGGCTTATATAGGCCGTTTTCTTTTTAAAGATCCACCAACGTCGCATGTTCTTTGAAAGGAATACGTGGCAACATGGCTAGGGTATTTCCACAACGAGGACTCAAAATTGAGGTTAGGTTGTTAAATGTAAATTGTAAACGGACATTTGGCCCGGCGGAAGTTTGAGCAATTGAATTATTTAAAATTAGATTTACGGTACGGATTTACCGGATGGTGTAATGTGTAATGCAGAGGGGTGTTACAGATTCTGTGGGATATCCTGTTTTTTGACGCAGGAGCCATAAAATTCCATATTTTCTCGAGTTATGCAACTGAGACTGACTGAGAAAACACGATTGATGTACAAATGTATAAATCTTTCCACCAATTCTCACAATTGGAAGAAAATAAGGTGCTTTGTTCAAAGTGGAGTGTGGCCAAATAATGGATTGATAACCAAATTCATGTTCAACACATTTTGCATTTTGCACATTTGGCAGAATAGGTGACTTGGCTACATTATTTGCATTTTTTAAGTTCAGGAACAAATGTTAACAATTTTGTTAGAGTGAAATATTCCCCACTTCGTTTATAATCATAAATTTTGCGACCTAATTCTTCCCGAAAGAAATGGTCATCAAAAAATGGAAATTTTTTACGGCCACCGTAAGTTTTAAAAGTTTGTACTTCTTGGCCGGCATTAAAAGAGTGTAATATACGGTGGACAGTACATCTAGACACCTACAATAATTAGTGTTTAAAATTTTGAAGTTAATTTTACCCAAAGAAATCACAGCAAAGATATTTGAAAGTTTCTCTTCTAGCTGTCGGCTACTTAAAGAAGGGACTAGGTTTTTCAGTTCGAGGGAACATTGGAATGGGGCAGTTTTCAATTTCTTGTCGAGTAGATTCCTTCCTTTCCGAGGCATAATTCAAAAATTTGAAAATTCAACTTTATCTGAGTTGCGCTTGCGTTGTTTGACGCATGAAATTAAGGTGACAGCTCACTTGCAAAATTGCCATTTGTTACTCACAAAAGTAACTATAACTAGTGATTTTTCTGTTGGCCAACATTAAGCAACAGGTGGTGGATCTTTAAAAAATAAACGACCTATATGTACAACATACGCAGGCGACGGTTTTTGATATAATGTTTCAAAATGTTGCCATTGCCAAATTGACATTAACCTAAAAGGACACATTTTTAAATGTCAAATAAACTGCTTCTGATATTCATAAAGTAGGATAGATCTTGCGGATTGTTTCTAGTTATTAATTACCGATCTACATTTCATTACAGTTTCTTTCTAAGTCAAAGACTCAAATTTAAAATCAATACTAAAACTGGTGTGAAAGAATGGCACTACACTGGATGAAGTGCAAGCTCGCTAGTTCACATAGGTAAGTTTCTCTTAAAATTTCACATTGACTTTGAAAAAAGCTATAATAAGTGAAAAGCCTTTTACCCTACAATAATACCTAATAACTTAGTTCAGAAGTTTAACACAAAATGAACCATGAGCATTTAGCTTTAGTAATAGTTATGTGCCTTTTAATGTCATTCCACTCAGATGGTAATAAATTTTTTGTTGTGTTTTAAATTTCTCGTTCATTTCCAGTATACCTTATTGTTGAAGAATTTGAAAGTACAGTCGCACATAAATTCCTTCTATTTTGCTGAACATTTTTATATTGATCTTCTGAATTTGTTTCACTCTCACAGCTGTACAAGTGGAATGATGGTTGTGCTGCGTTATATTTTAGTTTCCTAATTGGGATTTTGTCAGTGTATAGTTAAGAACCAGTCTCACGTAAAATTTTCTTTGCATAATTTGTACGATTTTCACACTTCAAGTTCTTAATCACATACCTTTCCATCAATATTCACATAACAGCGTCGTTTTATAGAAACCTAAGCACAGTTTCTTACATCCAACTGCTAAACAGCTAATCATTCATGTTAAATGTATGAACAATGACGCAAAAGTACCTGATTTATCTATCACATAAAGGAAATGTCACTTGTCATTACAGCAGAAATTAGAAATGTCAAACGGCATTAATCATTTCAGCCATGGAAAATGGTTCCAACCTTAGAACAGAAAATAGACAGGAAGTCGCATTTGTAAGAAATCCGTGCGACCGCGATGGGTTTTCAAAATGGCGGATGGTTGTTTCTTTTCGGCAGTGGCGTATCATATCGAGAGGGTGCATTTGCAGCAAACAATTTCAACAGTTTTATTGAGTGCACTTTACACTATGTAATTTATGACTACATGTGAGTTTGTGTGACTTCAGTCACAGATTGTGTGATTTCAAATAATGACCCCATTATACGTTCCCTTCTCTGTCCATGACTATTGTTGAGTACAAGTACAGCTGATTGCAAATAAAACTGGGACAGCTAATATGTAATATTGTAATATGAAGTACAATAACATATTAAATACTCGTAATTATGTTCCTTTTCTTATGCCTCTATCTTTAATAATATTTTATGTATTCTCCTACGAAAATATAAGTTAGAGAAAGTTTCACACGTTATTAAAAACGCAAAAAGTTGTCTCAAGACTTGTCCCACTTTTATTTGCAATCAGCTGTACGTATGAGAAGTGACATGTTCAGAGAAATTAACTCTCTATTTGAAGTGAAAAGTAATATTAATACTTACTGATGGAATGTAATGCCCAAAGTCCTGGTATTTGGGATCTGAGAACAGCGAAAATTAGTCTCAAACTAACTACAACCCACAACTGATACCACCTAATTAGTCATACATGGGTTTTCAAAATGGCCGTTTCCGTCGCCTAGATGTTACAGGCAAGTTAAAAGAAATGCGCCTTCCTGTCTATTTTCTGTTCTAAGGTTCCAACCAATTCTCATGGATCATATTTGTATTTTCCGTCTCTAATCTTAATATACAGGGTCTCTAGTCAAATTAGCGTCAGTTGCGTCGCCTGCGGCCAGTTGTATTCTCAAGTAATGAGGAGCCAATAGGTGGCGCTTTATCCAGGAAACAAATAGAGTAACTGTATAATAGGAGAGTAAAGCAAACGCGGTAAGAGTATTTGATTGGTTGGATCCCATTCTGGAACGTAAGATCCCATTGGAGCTCAAAAGTACGCGGCGGGCTTTGGATTTTTGAAATCAGAGAGTGACATTAAAATTGTCAAAATTATTCAAAACTCAATTTTCGAAAGTGAAACATAAAGAATTTCATTTTGTTATGACCCGGCTGTTCTGTGTGTGAGTGTAAAAGACGTTTTGAAAATGGATTTTATTTACTTAGTATCCCAAATAATCTAGAGAGGAAAAAATTTGGTTGAGAAATATTGGGCGACAAGATTACGGCTGTAAAAGGCTAAGAATATGTGAACAACAAATCAATGGGAAGTTGCAAAAAGTGATCATAAAATACTAAAAAAGACCAACACAGTTAAGTAAAATCCAAATACTGAAAATCATGTAGAAATTTCACCACCTGAACCTAAACCTTGTTACAAAAAGAAGTACGTACGAGTCTCTGCTAGTTCAACATTCTAAATTACAAAAAAATAATAAGAAATTAAGCGAACTTTTAAATAAAACAAAACGAAACATTTATTTATTGATTTTCAATCTTTAACAATCAAACCAAAAAATTTAACAAATGTTCGAATGAAACTTTGGAAAAGTCTTTAAGATTAAGATTTTCCTGCGGCACAACTGGGTACAATGATCTAAGGGATCTACCTTTTCCATCTATTCGCACGCTAAATTTTCATCTCCGTCATTTAAATTTTCAGTCCAGCATTTTAACAGACTTTACATTATTCAAGAATAAACTTTCTAATTGCAACACCAAATTTGAAAAGACTGTATACTAACTTTAGATGAGATAGAATTAAAAAAGTAACACTACAAAATCATGAAAATAGTTTAGCTTCCAAGGCTTTAGCATTCATGCTAGGTGGAAAAACTACAGTAAGCTTAATTTTAATTTTAATTTTATATTGCATTTAGGGGGTATTTCAAGCAGATTGAAACAAACCGTTGTCTATTATTTCACAGCAGATAGCAGTAATGGAGCTGTATTGGCTGACATTTATTTAAAATTGTTGAACAAGCTACCAATATAGGTCTTCAGCCCTCAAAATTAAATAACTAATAATATTAAACCTAATTTATCTAAGCATTTAATTAAGTGTAGTTTTTTATTTGGCAATAAATTACTTTTTGCAAGTCTGGCACTGAACTTGCTGCTTTGGAAGCTCGTCCTTTCTTATATTATCCATTTCGGTTCTGTTTGCAATGCAATCCCAGTGTCAAAATACACATGTTCTTTGGCGGGAATTACGATATACATAATACTAACAGATCTTAACAAAACAAGCATTTAAATAAGTAATAAATCTGTAACTACATTATTATTTCAACTATTCAAAATGTCAATTATTTCATCTAAATAGAACTATAATCAAATAAACACTCAAGCTCAAACACGAATCCACAATACTAAATTGATTTAGTCGACTATGAACATTATGACTAACTTCACAGTATGGATCTCTAAATGTCATCGTTTACTCTACTCTCCTATTATACAGTTACTCTAGAAACAAACAGCTGTCAGTGTCATTATTTTCGTTTTGACTAAGAAATGTAAAAATCCATTTTTTATTATACTGTTTTAGTTATTCGCGTTTATCTGCTTTTATGATGACTAAGGTTATATGCAACTTAAACCATTTACCAATACACAATTTCAAATGATATAATAATCTAACCAATAAATATACAACTGTATTTCTTCCGTAACGCAATTCTACAAAAAATAATTCCATTGAACATAGGAATTTAGATAACGACTAAAATAAAATAATGTAAACATATTAATAATTACAATTCTTAATCACTATCACTACTTAAACTAGAGTCACTTGAGTCGTTGTCAACATGAATGATTAGTTCATCAACAGTTACATCTAAAATCCTTTCACGCTCATACCAAGTCCTAATTTTTTCTTCAGTGTGACGTACACAATTACTCCACACATCTTTGGTACATTGTTCTGTTTCCTTCCACATTGTAAGAACTCGATCATCACCATAACCATCCCTGCCGATGAGATTATTGTAATATTGTTTTGCATGTGCCTGTATTAATTCAATTGCATTGAATTCACAATGATATGGTGGTAGACCTAAAACATTATGACCATAACTTCTCAGTCATTCATCTACTTCATAGCGCTTTTCTTTTCTGTGAGATTTGGCTAGTACTAGTAATTCAGTTTTAAATGAAGTTGGATTGTGATTAATGGAATTTGTATTCAGCCATTCTATGATATCGGCTTTCTTGAAGGATTTCTTTCTATTAAAACAGAATGGTAAAGAGCATTGTCCAATATTATCAATGAAGGCTCATTCAAATTATTAATTAAATGGTTGACGAGCCATTTTTTAAAGGTTTCTGAATTCATCTCCCCATGATAGTCTTCTTTTAAATATTTTGTTGCAAATAATAGGGATGCGTTTTCGACAAACCCTAATTTAGACCCAGCATTAACCACAATAAAACGTTTTCCTTCATAACCTTCGGGGTTTTTAACACTGCGAATATTTGAATCTTGCCAGGACTTTCCAGGATTTCCTTTAGAATAAATCCACGTTTCGTCCATAAAGACTACTTGGAGTGGATGAGGTGAATTTAGATTCTCCATAAAACGTTTTAAAAACTGGAACCACATAATAGCAATATTTTCTTTTTCAGTTAGTGCTCTACGATTATCATGTTTCTTGAATTTAAAACCGATATTATGTAGAACTCGATTTAAGCTGGTGTTACTCAGTAAAATATGACTTTCTTTCACTTCAGTATTCGGGGAATTGATAGTAACGTGCTTTTTTCGGAATACATCGTGTATATGGTGTCCCTTATAACCATTTTCCAGGAATCCAGTAAATCAGTAGATTTTACCTTTTTACGTGGTCTTTTCTTGCCAGGGCTACATAAAACTGGATTCATACTAGAACGACTCTTAACTCTTTTCACAGTAGAAACACTAATGCCTAGAGCTTCCGCTGCCCTCTACAAATAAACGATGGATGTGAAATATAATTAGGTGAATTATGTTTTATTTACCTCTTGTACACATGACAATGGAATTAGATGACCCCCATTTTCTTTCTCTCGTTCGAAGTAATCCAATAAACTTAATAAGAGCCGCTGAGATTGCGAAAGTAACGTTTTACCTTTCATAGACATAATTTGTATCAAATCGTAAATAATAACCTGAAAACGTAGTTATAAAACGCTGAAAAAACGAACAAGGCTTGACAAGTACCATGAGATAAAAAAAAAATTCTGAGCAGACCTTGATATGATTGTGTTATACGTTTGGCAGTACTGAAGTGTATTGTCAGTCTATGTCACATTCGAGATTAAAAGGTTAGGTTTTGTTTGTTGTTTGACACAGACTGACGTAAAACTTATAAGGGTTCTAGTAGGTGTTTAGATAATATTTACATCAACCGATGTTTTGTCCAGTTTTAGCGTTTACTTCTCTTAAATTCTCAACTTGTACCTTTGTTTTTGTGTTGTTATATAGCGTTCTCGATAGTTTCTCTTCAAACACTTTTTGTTTGAACTCGTATATTTTTTAATTAAATTTCCTTCCTTATTTCTTCCTAGGAAGTACTATTATAAGTTTGTCTTTGTGCTCACTGTCACGTTTCAGAGCTGGATTTTTCTCATTATGCAATGTTTTTCCTTATTGTAACGAGTGCGTTTAAGTGACAGGTTCATTTTCTTTTATCGTCTCACAAGGTTAGATGCTTTTTACTGCAAATAATATCCATTTAAAATAGTATGAGCTCTTCTACATTTTGGGTAATTTATATTAACGCCATTTGGGATCTGTAGGGTGTGTGTATTCTGTATATAAATTTAGGGCCAAAATTATCCTAAAGTTGTCAATATCACTGGAGTAATGCAGGGACAGATGTTGCTGACTAATCGCTTTTTGTCAATTGAAAACGGAGTTCCAATCTCTTTTGCTTACCTTTAGTAATAGTCAGCAATAGATTTAAAAATTCCTGGTTTAAGTTTTGGCTTTGATATAGGTACTAATCTACAGTTCTTTTTGAATTAGTAAATATTTTTAACTCTTTAGCAGCAGTACGGTTGGTTGTAGCTCTTTCGATTAAGATTTTGCAGCTTATTTGTCGAGTACTTCAATCGTCTAAAAGACGAACGTTTCAGGGTCCCTAGATGAAGGAAAACATGTCTCTCTGTGTGCCCGGTTGTCTCCCTGTCCGTATGTGTGTCTGTCTATTGGTGGTATAGCTCAAAAACTATTTGTTTATTCTAGCAAGCCGTGAACCTTTTATGAAAATGTATTCTGTTGGGTATAGTTCATTTCTATTTTTTCACTATACAGGATATCCGTTTTAGTATTCGTATTGTAATGGTTCACTGCTGTGAGGAGGGATAATTGTTTTGGTCTTACCTGTTGCTGAAAGTTTTATTTGTTATTTTGCCGGCTGGTAACTATCGGCCTAATTGGGCTAACTCGTCGAGAAGGGTCGGGGTTCCAGCTACGCTGAAAGAGAACGAGAGGAAAAAAGGAGAGGGCGCCAGGTCCTCGACGTTGTTCTAATCCTTGAGTCGGACCATCACAAGGTGGAGATAATTCCCAGCAGAACACACGAAATCAAAGCAACGACCAATAAAATATCACAGCTTTATTTTAATTTTTGGTGGATACTATAGTGCAATATCACAAGCATGCATGATTATATATATACAGAGTGTTACAAAAATGTTGGGGTGGCTATACATAGACGGTTTCTACAACTAAAAATAAGCAAAAAAATATATATAAACATATGTCCTAAAATGGTTCGTTTTCGAGATACAGGGTGTTAAAATTTGTAGAAAAAAACGCTTCAGCCGATTTTAATAAAATTTTCACAGTTTGTTGGTAACTTTATGGGGCATCTTTTGGATCTATTACCGTTCATACAGTAATTTCAGGGTCGCGCTCACGGGGCAACCTGTTAGTGCATAAAAAATATCACCCACTGGTTTTTCTTTTGCAATTTTTAAACTTTTTTAAGATGAAGCAACTAAAAACACATTTTTTTTTCACTTGAGGGTTTTGCGTATCTTGCTTCGTTTTCGAGGAAAATAATTGGAACCATTATTTTTACAAATTTCAACACCCTGTATGTCAAAAATAAACTATTTTAGGACATATGTTTATATAAACTTTTTTGCTTATTTTTAGTTGTAGAAACCGTCTATGTATAGTCAGCCCAACATTTTTGTAACACCCTGTATATATATATATATATATAAGTACAAATATAAATTTAAACATATGAGAGCTTAAGCAGGTATACGACGGACAAATCATACACTTTAAAAAAAGAAAAATTATGTTCGGGCACCGCAGGAGCATAAAGAGAAAAGAAGAATAATTAATTTTACAACTATCGGTCGCACAGCGGGTTCAACGAATACTACGCCGCTATAGAGCAATGCAAGTATATTCAGGCTAACGTTTAGCCCCGATTTTTAGCTCTAGTTGACCTTAAAACTACGCTCCAAAATTTCTAGCGGTCGGAAGCAACGTACGTCTAGCGTGGCCACACCTTACGCCGAGGTCCCTATTAATAGAAAGGCATCAGGGTAATCATGAATAAAGTAGCAAGGACTTGTATCTGCTCTTTAACAAATTTGATATGGGCGTAAAATAAATAACCGGGTCGCGGAGACTTGAATTTGAACCTGCGGCTACCGTGGTCGATTCACCAACCACTATCGTCGTCTAGCGGCTATCTTCACGCTGCAAAATTTTGAACCGCAAATGGCGGCGTGCGAGCAAAATAGAATAGTGTAAATACAAATCTACATTTAAATATATACCGGGCCTGATGGTTTAACGCGCTAAGCGGTTAATCACAGATACCGCATGCAACCAGGTAAGTGAAAAGCGACATTCAAATAGGATGCTGTCAAAGCTCGGAGTCCTATGATATCTAATCTGTAATTTTTTAGGAGGCCTCACTGAAAAGCAGCGGAGTCGAGGCCGACAGAACTTTGGTAAGCCTAATTGACTTTAATCCATAAACTGCGAAAAGTGACCGCACGAATTTTGCGGCAGCCCTAACATTCATAACTTAAACGAAAGTACATAAAAAAAGCAAAATACACGAGGAGTACGATTGGTCAAGCATGCCCTAATTTCTACCTATACGAAGCACTACTATTCTATCATAAAATACTCCAGGCGCAACGTGTAATAACTATGTTAGCATTTTGCCTGCAGGAAGGCACGATCTAACCTTTCCGTTGGCTTCCCTGTAGTTGTGCGCAGCAGAAGGCGGCCCCCCGGCAAAGGTCACGTCAGCAGCTGTGGACGGCGGTGCAAACGAAGAAGGCTGTACATGAACTGCAGGTGGGTGTAATGCAATCACGTAATTCCTAATGTAGCCCTCAGGCGTTGCGAAATCCACAGGCAATTCGACAGTTTCAGGAGCCCAGGTCGACAAACTGGATTCCAGCAAATTGCAGCCGAACGGGGAATGCTTAACCCCACCAGGAAATGTCCAAACCCCACAGGAGCTGTACAAACCCCACAGGAAATGTCCGAACCCCTCAGGAAATGGCTAAAAACGTACAATGTCTAAATGAACCCTCGATTAAGAAGAAGAGGCCTTAGCTTACCTAACGCTGGTATGAAGCCAAGGAGAACGCGCTAAAGTTGGTCCCAGAAATGCGCAAAGCGACAGGACGTAGGTAAGTAACTATATAACCATTACGAACGTCAGAAACAGAGCAATAGTACTTCTAGATCCCACGTGGAAACTATTCGTAAGGGTTGAGTCCAGCAAAAGGGATTTTCGAAGTACTGAAACTGCAGGGAAGACCAACTAGCACGGCAGGTTTGCTTGGAAAGAGCAAGCAGAATTCGACACAAGCTTCAAAAGGTCACCAGATAACAAAATTTGGGCAAGTGGACCAAGAAAAAAACTTCCTGAAAGATGTGACTGCAACAAGAGATAACCTTGCTCTAGCAACAAAAGGAATAGTTTAAAATAATTTCAATAACGGTTGCCTAGCCACCAGGCTTAAATATCTGTAGAAATTAAACCAGAATAAATACAATAAGTAAAGTAAGTTTAATTACTGGGGGAGTTGCTTAGGAAACTGCTTAATAATTATAGGAAAATATTTAAAACTAGGATACAGCTAACCAGACCTAAACTGAAGCATGCAAAATTACCAAAAAGCCACCTAATAATACTCAAACCTAAAAATTCAACTAGCAAATGTTTACTAATACAGGGGACGCTCCAAAAGTACCGTAACACTGGCCATAGCAATTCTGGTTTGGAATGGGACGTTTTGCCGTCGCCTTTTCGCCGTCGCCGTTTCGCCGTTGCCATTTTGCCGTCGCCGTTTCGCCGTCGCCTTTTCGCCGTCGCCATTTCGCCTTCGCTATTTCGCCGTAGACTATTTTACATTTCCGACTTAAAAAAACACTTTTTCACTTATCTATATCTAAGCAAAACATGGAATCAAAGTTTTACATGTTTTAAATGATACATGTTCGAAATCTTTAATAGCTTTAAACTATTATTCACATTTATTTCCCATTAGGAGGACTTTAAAGGTTATTACAGTTACACTTCTTATACGCATTAAACCATCTGATTAGTTGTTGATGGTAATGAGCATACTTGTTACTTTTTGCTAATCCTTTTATCATGCACATGGTGGTCATTATAATGATTTGGTTTAGAAAATTCCCTTTAAGGTAGTATGGCCGTTATGATGATTTTAGTGATCTGCTCTTTTTTCAAACTTTACATCTTTATTACATTTTTATTGTGTATTGATGTGAGGTAGGTGATTTTCCAGTTGAATGGGTTTCTTTTCTTTTTTATTCTATTTTTTAATTAACTCCTATTTGAAATAGAACACCCACATCCGGTATATTATTACATTTTTGAATTCAGCTTAAACTTTTAGAGAAAATTTATTTCTTCAACTAACGCTCTATTTTGTACCGTTTTTGTAGAATTTGTAATTTTTGAAATTTTTTGACAAATGCTTAAAAATTAAAAATCAAATTTTTGGCTAATTATAAGATCACTGTAAAAGGAAGTTTGCGTGAGCGTATCACACCAGATTTTTTAACTCAACTTCAACATCTTACATCTCGCTTATTATACGTTTTCGATATAAGTTGATTAACGTTTTCCGCTTTATTTTGAAGTGTTCTGTGTATTCTTAAAGTTTCCCGAAATAAGTTTGAACCACCCTGTATATATGTGACTTTACAATTTAAATATTACTGTATACTTGCTGTTTAAGTACAATAGAAATTATTAAACTTATTATGCATTTTCTTCCGGCAACGGAGTACAATTATATTATTAAGTTATATTATTAAGTTAACAAAGATGATAGTTTATAAGCAAACAAATTAATGTCCAAATAAATAAAGTGAAGGTTGCATTACATTAAAGTATAAAAATAAATTAAAGTATAATTATTTGGCTGCACGGTTTTTGTTCCGCTTTCAAGTTGACGGCGAAATGGTAGACGGCGAAATGGCGAAGGCGAAATGTCCTAGACCCATTCTGGTTGCCTATTTAACTAAATGAATAAGGTCAACATGAGCACAGAATTAAATATTTTATCTATTGCAAGATAATAGTACTTTCAGATTTGATAAATGTTCGGAAGGGCTAATGCAATTTAATTTGTAACTGACGGATTTGTGCTTATTAATGTCAGATATAATGTGAATAAAATTATACAGAATGATTTGTTAAGTACAGAAAGAATATGAGCGTTATGTTTTAAAAGTGTAAGCCAGGAAATGGCAAATTAGCTGAAAGGTAAACGAAACAGTGCTAGCAAAATAATTATTCCAAAGAGCAATGAAAAATGGACGGCAACCGATCGAAAGACAATTAGTGAGAATCTAAAGAAACTCCAAGTGCATCAATGCATTATAAACAAAAGTGATTTAAAAACAGAGCAAAAGTGTAGTGACATTTACTTCAAGAAAAAGACAATTTTAGTGGTTAGGCAAAGACATGACATCAAGGTCCATAAGGTCAAACATGTTATCAATCCTAATTTCTTTTATAAAAATTGAAAATCTAGTTGCTAAGTTACATGACTTTCTTTAGTTATTAATAACCAAACAAGCTTGGAACATTTGTGCTGAGGCCAGTTTGAGCTCCTGATTTTATAGCATTTTATTATAAATAAAAGGTCCTTTTTAATACCATTTGTGTATAAAGTTATTAACCAGTGTACAGGGCATCCGTGGATATAGTTTTCCAGGTATTTGAGTTCCAAGTGAAGCGGTTTAGCAGTGACTTTGGAGCCCATTTCTTTAAGTAAGTTGCATCGTCCAGCGAAAATAGTGCTTTCTGCGTATAGAGGGGACCTTCAGGAATCCGTACGTGCAGAATTCCAACCAACAAGCCATTCCCAAGTGCATAATTTCCATGGCGTCATTGGGGATTGTATCCAGCGTCCGAGAGGTCTCTGATTAAGGTAGGATTCCACAGGAACTCTTTGCTGTAGCCCCAGAATTCGCGGGATTCGTCAAGTTTAGACTGTCTGCGAGGTGTAGCGCCAGGTTCCAGTGGTTCAGATCCGTCCAACTTCGAGAAATTCAGTTAGCGTCCTTTAAAAGTGCAAGATGGCGCTGCATGTTTCAGTTTTGGATGATATAGAACAAAAAACAGTCGCCCGTGGGTTTCGACGTCACACAAGTTTAGCAGTGCTGTGCTACGCCACAGTATTAATATTTACCTGATGCTTCCTTGCCATTCTTGGGGTGTTTTAAAATTCAGTTTAATGCTGTTTTCGCACTGGCAGATCATCGTATTTACTGTGTCAAATTTAGAGGTTATCTAAACGTCAGATGGAAATTGTGCATTTGCCCGAAATATTTGAGAGTATTTGTCATACGAGTTATTTGTTTTTCTTAATTTTATGAACCTACAACCTGAATCAAGTTTGTCTCATATTCTACGAAGCTAAGCCCGAATTTATTGCGGACAGATAAAATAAAGAATGAGCAATAACCATTTATTTGTACTAAATAAAAAATATACTCTTTTAATTTTCCCTAAGCTTGACAGGCAGATTCGTAATTGAATCTAATACATTTTATAAAGTGTAGTATCCCTTGCCATCAATTATTTATATTTATATTTATTTAAGTGCGGGACTATTACAGTATAAGGAATCTCGCCTGGCTTAAAAGGTACGATGTTGGTTAAATTGGGACATATTTTTGTAATTAAGTTTTGAGATGTACTAAAATCTTAAAAACTCTCACGGATTTTACAATTTATTTCAAATAAAGAATAGCAAATGCTCCCTCTAAATTTTTAATATTTTTCAGATAAGTCTGTGAAAAACTAGGTGAGCGATGTACATTACTTTTTTAGAATATCGACCGGTCCTAATTTAACCGACATTGAAGCTCTTAAGATAGGCGAGAGCCCTATACTCGAAAAGCGGGCCCCTGTATAGTAAACCTCGTAGTTTATTATATTTTCCATGAAACGTACAAGTGAAAAAACAAAATTTAGCTGTAGTAAAGTACTTGACCCTTTAATTGGACTAAAGCAATGTCAAAGTCAATCTACTGATGGAGAACATGATAAATAATGAATAACTTTGAAATAACACAGGTTGAGTACTAAGACAACAATAAAAGCTGCTGTTACTTAATGTCATTATTACCGCCTTTAATTCAAGGCAGGGAACATTATAATCCATTGATGTGATTTCGTTGCCGTTAAAACGAAATATTAAAAAGCTTAATGGAGAGCAAACGTATTTTTTTATGTACATAATCACCTGAACTTTCTACAGCTCATCTTTAATTTACCGCTGTTCCCTTAGAACCAGCAAAGTATAACTTATATGCATTATCATCCCGATATGCACGGACTTTATAATCAATCAACCCCTGCTTCCCTAAACATCCCGCCACCCCCAATAGACCCCCACTGCGCCGTGATGCGAGATGATTAATGAGACCAGAGTCAACATGGCTTCCCACTGGTGGATACGGAAATATCAACAAGGGGAGAGGGCGGCTGCTTCAACATTGCACGGGCATGTATAGATGTTTCGGCGTATTCTGGGAATTCTATTAAAATGGAGTGAAACAAAAACCCAATGAACTTTGCTGTTTTCCTAGGATGGTTACACAACCGATCGGTTCCAGCAAGCCATCAGAGCCGCCAGAAACCCTTATGGCGAACGCGTTTGCTCTATACCGAACTGTTGGGGCTTGAAAATGTTAGCTTGTTCACAAGTTAAAGTAAACACGTAGGCTTGCATGAGAGCATTTGAGTATAATACATATGTACAAATTGTAGAAAATACAAATGTGACAAGCTCATAATAAACAACCCTTTAAGAATAATTTTTCATTATGAGAGACTATAAAGAATTAAGAAAACTCCTAAAAATATTTTGTGGCATTGTGTTCTGATTTATGGCACATTCCATTTTAGATGTTAACTTCTAAACGCTTGGATGCCTCATCGATATGGTATCCTCTTATTTATAGGGACTAAATTCTGCAAAATCGCCAAAAACATTTATACATTAATAAGCTTGATTTAGTTAGAGCAATAGTAGAGATGTCCAATAAACTATATGAAGGCATTAGGCAAGAATACATGATTCGGAACAAAATTATACTACACTAACCGGCGAGAAACAATACACTAAGTAAGAAAAATCAATGCGCAAATACAAGCAAACATATTTAAAATACTTTAGAAACACAAAGATGATTTTACAGACTTTGTAAGACATACGCTAATATCATGCTACAGTCAGTCACCACACTCTTAAGAATTATAAAAAATACACAATCCAAGTATAATACTAATATTTGCACAAAACACAGATTCATGAATTGAAATATTGAAAGAAACAGATATAAAGAAAGAAGTACCCTTGTTTTATGTCGTTGAGAGCAGTAGTTTTCTAGAAAATCGAACATAAAATTGAAAATGCCCTTAAAAGGAAAAATAAACAGTTGCCAATAATTAATTTTACTTGCTTTAAATCCTCCTTAAATAACATTATCTAATTTCCTAGAAAATTATTTGTTTGTACTTTTGGTCATGTATTTTATGTACGATGGTACCCTATCTCATTTTATTCGAGAAGTCAGTGGATTCCCTAAACCACGTTTTTGAATGTCGTTGAGTATTCAGATAATACAGCAAAACTAAAACTGAACTGAAGATTAATTACGGCTTGCATATCTTTTCACAAAAATGATAAATTTTTACTGCCTAACTACATATAGTGAGATGGTCTTAAGCCCTGAGTCTCACTTCTAACAGCACAACAAAATAATTCAGACAAGCTTAGATTGAGAAATGGCCTCTAATTGCAATAAAATAAAAACTAATCAGACTTGAATTTAGGAATAATATGTGCAAAGCTATGCAAGTAATAAAGAAATTAATTATCCTAACATAAAGAACAAGGCAGAGCTAAAATCATAGAGGTTGGATTCATGTTCTATTTAATCAATGTCAATTTGTAAGAATGAATCGATTATGAAAATAATTAGTAAATGCTGGTCGAGGGTATTTTGCAAGTCATAATTCATTAATAACAATTCTCTGTGAGCATATCATAATAAGGTAATGTGGAGGAAGGCAAAGCAGGGTGCAACGAGCACGAAGCGAGGTCAAAGCTAAATATATATAAATAAAAAAGGAAAATGGAACAACAATATTGGAAATTTGTTGAATTTACAAACAGTTTATTGATTAGCAAATATAACAATGAAATGGACTTTTAATTGAATTCAGAAGTGATCAAAAGAGGATGTGCGCGAAAAGAAACATGAGTCAGTGCAATAAGTGAATGAAAAAACATTTAAAACGGTGCAACGCGAGTGATAATGTAAGATAATGATTACAAAAATCAAAGGACAATTTAGTAAATAAGGTAGAATTGTAAAATTAGTTAGATTTTAAGAATTTATTTGTTAAAAAGGTCAATTGAACAGAGTTGATTTCCTATTTGTATTGATGTGCAATTGTTAACAACTAACTAAAAATAAAATAATTTTACTGACAGCCCAGTTTTATTCTCCCAGAAAAACCTAATTTTTATATAGTAAATATTAAAATACAGCTCCGAAACTTTACCAGAGTGTTCACGACATAGCAGTGTTCAAGCACAAGTGTGGGTTTTAAAATCGGCCACTACAAAATATTTCCGATCCACAACGGCTTCCGAGGGACGTTCGCCATCCTATTTTGGCCTACGTTTAACAGCAAGAGGCGGTTTCCGAGGTTCCTGACTTCGTGGCTACATCGGCGGCACACCAGTCCAGCTCCTCCAAGGCCTGCACCACGGTTCCTGCTAGCTGAGAGAAGATCTGGCACATTATCACCTCTCCGGACATCATCGGACAGCACCTGGAAAAATTGCAAGGTTTTTTTGTGAAGCAAAATTGTACATGTACCACCGTAAAACCTACCCGGGAGTGGAATAGCATTGCTGCTTGGCAGATTCACGGCGATTTAATAGCTTCAGTAGCTTCAAATTGAGAATTTAGAAGTCCAGAATTGAGGTTAGGATTCCTTGACGTCATTATTTCGAATCAACGAAGTGGAGGGTTTTGGTTAGAAACAAAACACGATCAACCGACGCTATAAGAAAGCGGGAAAATAAAAAACTTACCTATTTAATTTGCTCATTGAGTAGTAATTCATATCACAAACACGAAAACGATCTGCATTTGCTAGTTTTTCATAAAGACGTAAAATTATATGACAGATTAGCTCCTTTGTAGCATTTAGGTTGCTTTTGACCTACTCACCATAGGCGTGCGATCAAAATTTTAAATCTAAAATTGTGAACCCAGACCTTGAATAAGAGCTCTGTTCTGCTATGAGTTAGCCAACAATAATTCAAGTTGCAAGTAGATTACATTATAAATAGGGGCGTACTATCATTCAGGTCAAGCATATCACTAGACCGCTCATTTAATTATCCCTGAGAACCAAAATTAGTTATCTGATTTGTGACGAACCCAGAATTAAAAATAATATGTATGGTGGCTATAGATATTTTTATTAATAGAAGCAATTAATTAGTAGTGGGCAGCCATTACAATAGATTTACGTATATACGATCGTATAAAACCAGATTCAAGATTATATCAGTGACTTAATTCGTGATAGAAGTATCTCGACTGATCTAAATGAATTATTTCAGAATATAACTGTAACAGAGATACCGAATATGTGAAGTTTGTAAGTAATTATTATAGTTATTTATGGTACAAGTGTGTTCGAGAACAGAACCTACTCGACCTGGCAGCCTCCCATCCCTAATTGCGAAATATGTTTGATGTTGATTGGTTACGAAAAGTATAACGTTTCTAAATTTGAGTAAATTTTAAAAAATTACATTTTGTATATCCAAATTAGGAAACACGTGCGTGAGTTAAAGTAAGTCAAGTGTGGGTTATGAGTTATGAGTAATGACCTATAGGTACCTATAGCCTGTTCAGTTTCTGTGTGATTCTAATAGTATTTTAATGTTGTATATTTTTAAAGTGTACCAAGATGTTTGTTTAACAAATGCCATTTAAATGTCATTTTGTCAATTTATAAACGTGTACATTACAATTCTTGGAATGTAAAGCGGAGTGATTTAACCTATACGTATATTTATAGACAAACGTCTACACTGTTGAGGAGGAGGTGTTGGGTAATAACTATTTATATAACAAGTGCATAATGTACGACATTATTGGACACTTCTATTATATTACAATAAAGAGGACAGATTAATAAAGTCATATTATGCTCGATTGCTGAACTCGAAAAAATCGAGTTGATACATTTGAAGCCTGTTTGGTGACAAAAAAGGCTCTTGGTTGATATAGTTGTGCGTCCAAGAACTAGCTATTTATAGTACTAATAAAATAAACTTACTTTGTTTTACAAGAGATACGCGTACTTTATGGCCACAACTCCATGCCATAAACAGTACTTTATAATGCAGTCGTACATAATAGTATATTATGTTATTAAGAGCAAAAGTTATACTTTATGTGGCGGGGCTGGACGGTTCAAGTGTTGATAAAAAATTATTTAACAAATGTTTAGAAACCAGGAATTATTTTAAAGTACAAAGTTATGAATGTCAAATGATTTAGCTGGTTTACTTTGTCTCCGCTCGTCAGCGGAGATAATAGAGGAGGTAAAAGTATTTAGATGGCAATGAAGTGACACTTCAGCATCATCAGTTCAGCAGCATAATGTCAAATTTTACTGGCGTTTGAAGAAAAACTATTTTTTCTTAAAACGTCAGTAAAGTGTCACTTCATTTCCATGGCATCAAACACTACTATTTAAAAAAATCATTGCAATTGGGAAAATACTGGCAGACTGTAAAACTAGCATTACTGTACATATACACAAAAAAGGAGACAGGAAAAATCTAACAAACTATTGTAAAATAACGCTACTCCAATCTGTGATGAAATTATTTAGCAGCATTCTAAAAGACGAAATAATAAGCACGCAAACGTAAGTGAAGAACAACAAGGGTTCCGAAAAAATAGATCAACCTCTGACGCTATTTTCATTAACAGACAGATAAGAGAAAAGACTATAGAATACCAAAAGCCGGCCTACATTTGCTTTGTAGACTTATCTAGTGCCTTTGACAGAGTACAACTACCTGATGTACTAACAATCCTTACGCAACTAGATATACCAAGTCCAATAATACGCATAAGACGCACACTCAACACCGACAACTATACAAAAATTCGAAGTAACAACGAGCTAACCGATGCAATAAAAATAGGCTGTCGAATCACACAATCTGACAGTCTAAGCGCGCTGCTATTCTGTTTAGTGATGGATCAGATTATAGAAAAAACTAAAACCGTTAACGAGGGATATAGAATGGAAGCAGAAAAAAATCAAAATTATAGGCTATGCTGACGACATTGCCTTAGTAGCTGAGAGTGAGAATGGTCTACAAAGACTGCTGTATAAATTTAAACAAGCTGCAGAGGGATATAACATGATAGTAAATGTTAATAAAACGAAATGTTTAACAATCGCAAAGAAATCAACACGGTGCAAATAGAACAGGTAATAGCATTCTCCTATCTAGGGGCAAAAATAACAAGCCGGGGAGATCTGCACAGGGAGACACAACAGCAAGTCAACAAAGCAGCAGCTATATCTGGTGCATTAAGAGACGTAGTTTGGAGGAATAAAAGTATGGCTACAGTGGCCAAAGTAAAGATATACAAGACCTGTGTTAAGCCCGTGTTAGCATATAGCATCGAAACAAGGGCAGATACGCGCAAAACAAAACAAATCTTGAGAACAAATGAAATCAAAGACCATTAATGGACCGAGTGCACAATCAGCAAATAAGAGAAGAATGTGGCGTTGAAGACATAGTACGATAGGGTAGAACAAGAAGGCGAAAGTGGAATGAACACATCCATAGAATGGAAGAACACAGGATTACAGGCGCCAGGGAAATCGTTAATAGGGCTTTACGTGCAATTCTTGGTACCAGCATTTTGGTTTAATGGGTGTGTGGGGGGCTGTGCTCTGAGTCTAACTTTAAGTTTTCGGATCGATCGGAGAAATTGTTTTTCCGCAATATCGAAAGAAGTGTTGAAAACGGTTTTTTAGCAATTTCTCGTTTCCTGTTGCTCTGATGCTGAAATTGCATCGATACAAGTTTGTAGTTTATGAAATTCCTCACAACTTTTGGAAATACCTTTTTCTCGTGCGCTCAACAATTCAAAAGTTGTTACCCCATAAAGCCAAGAAATTAAGGGTTGAAATGGGTTTTACGTAAATATATCGCTTTCAGTTAATCCTACGATAAAAAATACTCTTATATTTTTTGTAGAACTACTAATTTGCATAACATTTGTGTATGAGTATTTTTCCATTTGGACAATTATTTACCGTTCTACATCTCTCTCAACAACAACAACGGAGGAGGAGGAAAAGAGAGAATCTCTCTCTTTTCCTCCTCCTCCGTTGTTGTTGTTGAGAGAGAGCGTCTTTTTATGTGGTTTCCCCGTCCAGCCTCGCCACATAAAATATAACTTTTGCTCCTAATAACATAATATACTATTATTATTGCAAGAGTCGCGGGAGGCT
Organism: Agriotes lineatus; assembly: GCA_940337035.1. Classification (NCBI taxonomy): domain Eukaryota; kingdom Metazoa; phylum Arthropoda; class Insecta; order Coleoptera; family Elateridae; genus Agriotes; species Agriotes lineatus. Next base: position 81,795 of record CALNHX010002735.1, on the reverse strand, counting down.
CAGTGCTAGACACCTGTGTAAACGTACGGTCACTTTTCTTTCAGCCCCATCTTCCCGCGGGTAGAGTGTCACTAAACTTAAACAAAATAAAAATTTATATTCAAAATGAACGATTCACGACTCACCATGTGAAGAACAATCAACTCGGTTATTCTGTTATTTGATTAATTTTTTGAATCTAGACTGTAATGTGTTTTTCTTTGCAAGCCCGGAAAACTGAATACGAAGAAACAGCATTACTCTACAGCATGCGTGAAACACGGCGATGCTGTATCAAAGCATATCTTGTTCTTGCATGCATTTTCTGGTTGTGACACAACATCGGCTGCTTACGGCATGGGCAAAGTGAAATTTCTTAAAACTCTAGAAAAGACACCTACCCTGGAATCTGCAGCGAATCACTTTGTACAGAAAGATGTAGACGCGAATATCATCGCATTAGCGGGAGAGCAATTTCTTATTGCGTTGTACGGTGGAGACATCCATAAAGACAAGTCAATCAAGTTGCTGCGATACAAACACTTCGCGAAATCCCTTGTTAAGTCAACGTTTAATCTGGCATCCCTGCCACCTACAAAAGACACGGCCAGGATGCACGCATTCCGGACATACCATCAAGTTCAATCCTGGCTTGGAAATGACACCCTACCCGCGGAAAGATGGGGCTGAAAGAAACGTGGCCGTACGTTTACACCGGTGTCTAGCACTGAGCCTCCCGCGCCTACTGCAATAATTAAATCAATTTCATGCAGGTGTAAGACCAAATGTGGAAAGGCTTGTGGCTGCCGCAAAGCGGGTTTAAAGTGCACCGCCATTTGCTCCATATGCGCCGGGGAATCCTTTGAGACAGTGCAAGAAATCTCCAGAATGCTTGCTACAGATGAAGACAAATACCACACCAGCTACGACGATGACATATTTTCTCTTCCCGAGTTTGTTTCAAGGGAAACACAACTTAACAAGGGCGACAAAATCGACGATTCTGCAATGATTGGAATTGACGATGCAGAACCCGGCCCATCAAAAAGACCAAGGGAAGTGTAGAAATACACTTCGTGGAGTAGGCCTATAGGGGAGACCACGTAAAAAAAACGCGCCACAAGCTGTACCTCAAAGCTGATGTGGAAAACAGTTGGTGCGACACACTCGAAGGAACAGGGCCGTTCGAAAGTGCACACTAAATGTACGGTTTACGTGACTTGCGACATTTGCGGCGCTGTAGAACGGTAAATAATTGTTCGAATGGAAAAATACTCATACACAAATTTTATGCAAATTAGTTGTTCTACAAAAAATATAAGAGTATTTTTTATCGTAGGATTAACTGAAAGCGATATATTTACGTAAAACCCATTTCAACCCTTAATTTCTTGGCTTTATGGGGTAACAACTTTTAAATTGTTGAGCGCACGAGAAAAAGGCATTTCCAAAAGTTGTGAGGAATTTCATAAACTACAAACTTGTACTGATGCAATTCCAGTGCCAGAGTAACAGGAAACGAGAAATTGCTGAAAAACCGTTTTCAACACTTCTTCCGATATTGCGGAAAAACAATTTCTCCGATCGATCCGAAAACTTAAAATTAGACTCAGAGCACAGCCTTCCACCCACCCATTAACACAAAATGCTGGTACCAAGAATTGCATGTAAAAATTCCCTGGCGCCTGTACTAAAAATTTGTAAAAACAACACACCCTACGGAACACGCCCAAGAGGTAGACCACCAAAAAGGGGGAAAGACTCGTGGACCTCTACCTCACAAGAAGCGGCTTAAAACGTTGTAGGACAGGACAAAATCCTATTTAGAAGAAAAAGTAAGTAAGTAAGAACCAAATGTTTGTGTCAAATGTGGCGAAAAGCAAATACCACCGTATGTAAGAAAACATCAAATAGTTCTGTTAATGGGCATTACGCGATTACAATCATTCAGCTAATTATATAGACTGTTCGGTGTACAAATATCTGAAAGGAGCAACATAATTATTATCTTTTAATTAATCAATCAATAAACACAATTTGGTAATAAAATCACATTAGTTGGAGATTGGAACGCTAAACATACTACATTGGGATGAAGACTGATAACTCAAAAAGGACGTAACCTGCTGCATGCTAGTCAAAACTTAACTGTGGGTCATCTTTCAACAGACGAACCTACATATGGGTCTACCGACCTTAATAAATTTCCAGACCCAATTGACTTCGCGGTTACCAAAGGAATATCTAATCTCCTTGGCTTTGGTGAAAATAGACTGACTAGTAGTTAATTAAACAACTTTTCGACGAATGCACCAACCTCCAAATTAGAATATCTAACTCAGCTCATACTGATGCCTGGGAAGCTACACCAAGTCGACTCAATCTTCTGCCTGAAACTGACCACAGACTTACTCATCGATTACACTATGAACTAAAAAAGGGAAACAAAAAGTTCAAGTACTATATCACTAATCTATAGTAGAATGATCATCATATATGGAAAGGTACAAAAGAGTTTAAAAAACTGAATATAGGTATCCTGCCAACTGGAACATGGGCTAGGTCGGCCAATGACAAGCAAACGGGTTTGCTGAATACCTCGCATAACTCTTTACTACTTGGCAGCCAAATGCAAATATTAAAGAAGAGGAAGAAATAGAAGATTTCATCAATGCACCATGTCAACTCTCTCTACTTATAAAACCGATCGCACCTGCTGGGGTAAAGCAAGAATTTAAACACACAAATAACCATATGGCTCCTAGTTACGACCTTAGAACTGGGTAAATTATCGTAACATGCCTAAAAGATATTAGTTCTGCTCATTACCGTCTATAATAGTATGTTAAGGCTGTTCTATTGCTCACTCTAATGGAAATAATGTCCAAATGAACATGATAGCTAAGCCCAGAAAACCATCTACACAGCTATCACCACACAGAAAAATAATCCTGCTTCCAATTAGCTTGAAAATCGTACGACACCCATTAATGACCAATAGAAAAATTAGTTCACGAGCCGTAACCAAGACAATAAAAAATTTCTTGGAAATTTTTTGTAGGTAGACCAACCTAACTGTGAGGGTTTGTGGCGTTACGATTTTCTTACCGAATCTGCATTCGAGCATTAATTCATATCCGGAAATTATTTTCGTGCATTCCAACAACGTCCTAATTTGCCCTCGCGTCCCGCTCAGGCAAATTAATACGACGTTGTTGGACCGCACTCAAAAAAATTTCCGGAAAGAATTAATGCTCTTATGAGATTATATGTGAAAATCGTACGACACTCATTAATGACCAATAGAAAAATTAGTTCACGAGCCGTAACCAAGACAATAAAAAAAAATCTTGGAAATTTTTTGTAGGTAGACCAACCTAACTGTGAGGGTTTGTGGCGTTACGATTTTCTTACCGAATCTGCATTCGAGCATTAATTCATATCCGGAAATTATTTTCGTGCATTCCAACAACGTCCTAATTTGCCCTCGCGTCCCGCTCGGGCAAATTAATAAGACGTTGTTGGACCGCACTCAAAAAAATTTCCGGAAAGAATTGATGCTCTTATGAGATTATATGTGATAATATTTGAAAGACTACTAAAAAGAACAGAAGGATGCGTCGACTTAAAACAAAAATAATCCCAACATTTTAATTTCTACAAACACCACTCGACAAGTCAACAAAGTCACGGGATTATCTGTAGTAAATTTACAAGAAGTTGGATTAAAATGTCACTGATAGAATGACAAGTCTACCGGATGAGTCGTTTTATATTACTGTTTTTCTGCGCTACCTACCTATTTCTACTTATTTTCTGGTTTGTTATCTGTGATGCAAAGGTCAACTTACCGTATCCTTGTTGATTGGTATGACAACAACAAAATAGCAGGCCCGTTAGGAATATAATGGTCCTAGAATTGTTATAAATTTTTTGTGTGTTTTGTTACTACAGAAACAATAATCACGCACTTTATTAAGCAAACAATATTTGTAATATTCAACAATATTTTTATTTTTACTAGTAGGTAGTGCAAAATAGTATTTTTTGTAATAGCTATTTGTTAAATATTTCTTTAAGGACTGTTTACTACTACGTAAGCAACCTCTTTACGGCACGGTCATAAAAAGTGTCCGTAAAGGCTACGGCCTGCTAAATTGTGTGCCAAACGTCAAAGTGACGTTTGTCAGCTGCTTACAGCTATACACAAAATTGGAAATATATGGCATTTATAAACAACAGTTGCAACGTCCTACGCACGAAAAAGATAGGTAGATTTGTGTAATAACGTTTTAGAATGATTGAGAGTACCTAGGACGTTGCAACTGTTGTTTGCAAATGTCATTTATTTCCAATTTTGTGTATGGTTGTAAGAAGGTGACAAACGTCCCTTTGACGTTTGGCACACAATTTAGCAGGTAGTGGTCTGTTAAGGACTTTATAAACTTTTGCCGCCTCTCTTACATTCTGAATTCGTACTGTGCGCAGTAGACTGCCTCGCCGGCATCCGATTCCAAAAACACTTACGTTTCATCTGTCAAAGTGGCAGCATGCAAACCGGTCCGCACTCCGAAAGCTAATTCTTTGTAAATGTTAAACTGTTCGTGTTAATTTATGGCAATAAATTACTACCTTCGCTTTTCAACGTGTGTATAATTCAGTGAAACCTACAATCATACAGTCCACAAATTCCAAGGCGAGCTGGCGATCAGCGGTTTTCCAGATAGCGAAAAACTGAGAAGGCTACAAACATTGTACCTTCGATCCTGATTAGTGCTCAAACATTGGTCCTACAGAACCGGATTAAACCACATTAGGTCATTGCGGGTCCAAAACAGCGACAGCATTCGACAACATTGGTCATAGGCAAGTACAAAGCATATTCAGTTTTGTATTGCATCGCATATAATCGACCGCAAGGAGCAGCGTTCCAATTTCGCAGCAACGCGTGGAACGAAGAGGGCACATGCGGTGCCCGCAACGAGAGGAAGGAAGACAGCAGACGGTGCTATCAACGCAAGTTCGTGCAGGTGTCCATTGCAGCCGCAGCCGGCGCGGCGTAGTCCAAACCACAGCAACGAGGTAAAACGGCAAGGCGGCACACTCCAATAAACGTAAGCCTAATTTCCTATTTTTGCGTTTCCTATGCATAAATTTGGTTTATTTCGTCTGTGTTTGTACATGTGCATAATTTCAGCTGCGTATTATTGCGTAAACAAATGGTTTATGAGTCATATAAACATTTTAATTGCGTGAAATGCCAAGCTATTACGTTTGTTAGCGATATCCCCTGCATGTTTCATAAATAATCCCGCGTTGTACCAAGGTCGTTTTCTGCGTCGTAGCAACAAGTTTCCCGCGTTGTACCAGGGTCGTTTTCTGCGTCGTAAGCTACAAGTTTCTCGCGTTGCTAGCAAGCGCTGTCTGCGTTATAAACAAATTCGCGCCAGAGGCGTGCGAAAGGGATTTATCATTAAAGAATATTTCAGATTCTGCAAGTAGTAAGGCTACCACACGTAGCATCTTGCCTGAAATACCACAGATAGTTGACCCGTTGGGTCCGCGTACCAGAAGCGTACAAAATTCACGCCAGAGGCGTACGAAAAGTTAGTTCGATCTGTTAAATTGTTTTTAATTTTAACAATTATGGATCCGCTTGTAAGAGCACGTGGCTCTATTAAAGGCAAGCTTACGCGTTTTGCAAATCATGTTCAATCTTTGCAAACAATTTATGATGAAGATCAATTCTTATCTAGCGCTCAGATTGTTCAATTGCAAGAAAGATTGGATGCTATAGCCACCGTGCTATCGGAATATGATGCGGTTCATGAACAAATTTTAGAAAACAGTAAGGATACAGAATCTGAAATGCAGCAACAAGTTGAATTTGAAGATTCTTATTTTTTCGCAATATCACAAGCTAAATGTTTGATTAATGAATACAACAAACAGTCTGATGTTGCACCAGATCGTTCTGGATCTCCTAATGGTAGCGTAAGATCAACGCATTCAAATTGCAGTTCACATTGCAATAATCAGGCTGTACGCCTTCCTGCCATTTCGATTCCCAAATATTCAGGAAGTGTTTCAGAATGGTTAGAATTTCGTGAGATATTTAGTAGCTTAATTCATGAGAATCAAACGTTAACTAATATTCAAAAGCTGCATTACTTAAAGGCTAGTTTACAGGGTGATGCAAGCCAAATTATAAAAAGTTTAGAGTTTACTGCGGGTAATTATACTCTAGCTTGGGAGGCATTGTGCAATCGATACAATGATCCAAAAATTCTGGTTCATAACCACCTCAAGGCCATTTTCGAGCTTGAATCTTGCAGTAAGGAATCTGCAACTAAATTACGTACAATTAGCGATATGTTATTCAAGCATTTTGCAGCAATCAAATCATTAGCTACCGAAAGCGAGCTTCTTGATTTTGTTATAATTTATGTAGTTTCTAAAAAACTGGACCCCACTACATTTCGTGAATGGGAGGTCCTTAGAAACCGGTCAAGTTCTGACCTGCCTAATCTTGATGAGTTCAAGGAATTCTTACAAAATACAGCAAATCTTCTAGAAACTCTGGAAGTAAAAAATGTTAAGCTTGTACCCGAAAAGTCTTCCAAGGTACATTCGAAATCATTTGTGTCAGGTACCCCTTCGTGTCCACTTTGTAAAGGATCTCATTCCTTGTACAAATGCGATAAGTTTGTCAAGCTGTCTGTTCTTGACAGAAAGTCAAAGGCAAAAGAGCTCCGCGTATGCTTTAATTGCCTAACTCAGGGTCACCTTGCGAGCCTTTGTAGCTCCAAATATACGTGTAGAAAGTGCAAATCAAGGCACAACACACTTCTTCATGAGGATAAACCTCAAAATGCTTCTTCTAGTCAACCAGGATCTGCGATGTCGGCAGAAACCCCTGTTGAACTAAACCAATCAATTTCGGCATTCTGTTCGAATGCTTTTCAGGTACTCTTACCTACGGCTACCGCTAAACTCATCGCTGATGATGGTACGCCTCATGTTGTGCGAATCCTGCCGGATTCCGGTTCCCAATCGAACTTCATACGTTCAGATCTGTGTAAAAGGTTGAAGCTTCCAACTCGCGAAGTCAACGTTACTGTTTCTGGCTTAAGTAAAGCCACTTCTCAAATCAAGGCTAGGTGTGATATCAAGCTGCAAGCCCCTCACACTTCATACGGCATTGGCCTATCCTGTCTTGTTCTCGATGAGATTACGGGTGTTACCCCAAGTTTTCGCGTCCAGCGAAACAGCTTCAAGGTTCCTGATAACATCAAGTTATCAGATCTGTCCTACGACCAACCGGGCACCATCGACATTTTGATTGGTTCGCCCATTTTCTGGCAGCTCCTTTGTATTGGACAAATTGGTCTAGGCCCAAATCTTCCCATCCTCCAAAAAACTCGTTTTGGTTGGATTGTTTCTGGCCCTACAGGCCCCCCTTCTGCGTACCCTGTACAGTGCAATCTTAGCACGATCGAGGATGCTTCTGATCCCATTGCTAGGTTTTGGCAACTCGAACATTACCCAGAGGAAAAGGTTCGCACAAATGAAGAGAACGCCTGTGAGGCACATTTCGTGCAAAATACTCAACGAGAAGCGAATGGTCGATTCGTTGTCTCTATCCCTTTCAAGAAGCCTGTAGAGGTATTGGGTGATTCATTGCAAATCGCTCAGAAAAGATTCTTATCAGTAGAGAATATTTCAGATTCTGCAAGTAGTAAGGCTACCACGCGTAGCAGCTTGCCTGAAATATCCCAGATTTCAGATTCTGCAAGTAGTAAGGCTACCAATCGTAGCATCTTGCCTGAAATATCCCAGATTTCAGATTCTACAAGCAGTAAGGCTACCACGCGTAGCATCTTGTCTGAAAGATCGCAGATATTTGACCCGCTGGGTCTGTCAAGCCTTTGGTGGCACGGTCCCACCTGGCTAAGCGAAGGTGAGGCATCTTGGCCTACTTCCATGTTCAATATTTCAGATTCTACAAGTGGTAAGACTACCAATCGTAGCAGCTTGTCTGAAATATCCCATATTTCAAATTCTACAAGTAGTAAGGCTACCAAGCGTAGCATCTTGTCTGAAAGATCGCAGATATTTGACCCGCTGGGTCTGTTAAGCCTTTGGTGGCATGGTCCCACCTGGCTAAGCGAAGTCGAGGCATCTTGGCCTGCTTCCAAACATGTTCGTGCTGAGCTTCCAGAATTCAAAAAAGAAGTTCAGAGTCTTCCTGTAACCTCTGTTGAACCATTTCCGTTCAATCAGTATTCAAGCTTCGCTCGCTTACAACGAGTTACAGCTTATTGTTTTGTCACAAAGGCAGTGCACCTTGAATTGGTCGCTGATCTTTCTACTGAAACCTTCTTAATGGCTTTTCGCCGGTTTGTGGCTCGACGAGGCAAACCGCTCCATGTCTACTCAGACAACGGCACTAACTTTGTAGGCGCTAATTCCGAATTAATCGAATTAGGCAATTTTCTCGCGGAACAAAACCCTTCTATTTCCGAATCAGTCGCGAACGACGGAGTAGCTTGGCATTTTATACCCGCGCACAGTCCCCACTTTGGCGGATTGTGGGAGGCCGGAATCAAGTCCTCCAAACATCACATACGTCGCGTTATAGGTAACGCTAGTCTAAATTATGATGAATTTAGCACTTTGTTGGCACAGGTGGAAGCGACCTTAAACTCCCGACCCCTGTCCCCTTTGTCCTCTGATCCAAACGACCTTCAGCCTTTGACTCCTGCTCATTTCCTGATTGGTCGTCCGTTGGTGTCACTGCCTGATCCCAACGTAACTGAGATAGCCGAGTCTCGGCTGTCTAAATACCAGAGAATACAACAACTACACCAGAATGTGTGGAAAAGATGGAGCAAGGAGTACATCTCTGAACTCCAACAGCGCACCAAATGGCGCACGCATCTTTCGGACCTCCAGCCTGGTTCCATGGTCCTCATCAAGGATGACAATCTACCCCCTCTGAAGTGGAGGTTAGGCCGGGTCACCGAGCTGCACCCTGGCCTTGACGGCGTTACGCGTGTGGCGTCAGTGAACACTGTGTCAGGAATCGTGAAACGATCCTTCGCCAAATTGTGCCCGCTACCTAGTGTTGTGAACTAGTGCGTTAGCGTTCAGCGCAGTTTTCGTAAAGCTTTTGGCTCCCCATTGTTCGGGTTTTCTTGTACTAGATTAAGATCCATGTACTATTAGGCTTTGTATATATGTGTGTTCATGTTACATGTTTTACTCTAGCTTTTACATGTCAACTCTGTACTGTTTTATTTGAAAGGTTACCCTTTCCAAGGCGGGCGGTATGTTAAGGACTTTATAAACTTTTGCCGCCTCTCTTACATTCTGAATTCGTACTGTGCGCCGGCATCCGATTCCAAAAACACTTACGTTTCATCTGTCAAAGTGGCAGCATGCAAACCGGTCCGCACTCCGAAAGCTAATTCTTTGTAAATGTTAAACTGTTCGTGTTAATTTATGGCAATAAATTACTACCTTCGCTTTTCAACGTGTGTATAATTCAGTGAAACCTACAATCATACAGTCCACAAATTCCAAGGAGAGCTGGCGATCAGCGGTTTTCCAGATAGCGAAAAACTGAGAAGGCTACAAACATTGTACCTTCGATCCTGATTAGTGCTCAAACATGGTCTTTACGGACACTTTTTACGTGTGGCTGTAAAGGGGTTGCTTACGTAGTAGTAAACAGTCCTTAAAGAAATCTTTAACAAGCAGGTATTACAAAAAATATTATACGAAACTCGATCGTCAGGTGCCTTATTGGAATAGTCCTAAACAAATAGCAAAACTCGTTTTTTAAACTTTTTCCCGGCGTGGTCTATGGCACTCGATAAGTGGTCAAAAATGCCATACGCGAAATATCAAACGTTATCGATGCAAGTGGTTAGAATTAGTGGAAAGTATTCAGATTGAGTTGAACGATTGGTGAAGTAAGGTCATCTGACAGATGCAATTGTCACTAACATACTGGAATCACTGGAAACGAAGAAATACTGTACGGCAGTCTCCCTAGACTTTAAGCAGGCTTTTGACAAAGTGTGGTATAAAGACCTGTTATTTAAAATATTAAAATTTTATCGAGCTTTCCAAGTCAAATATGTATCCATCCATCGATGTGTTGTATTACAGCTCTCTAGAGGCCTTAACCTCTATCAGTTTTCGATTCCATTCTTCTATTCTATTTTTACTTCCTTTTACACTAAAGTATTGGATTTACCCCAAAAATTCGAAATTGAGTTTTCAACAGATCTTCACGTTTTAGAGTCCCCTGAACCCAAAAAACATGTTTTTGTTCATTGGTCGGTCTGTCCGTTTGTGTGTGAACAGAATATCTCAAAAACGAAAAGAGGTACGGCATTAAAACCTCATATATAAGTTTTGTGTACTATCTAGATGCGACACCAAGCTTTTGAAGAAAATCGCATAACCGGAAGTATGCTGTTTACTCTTGTGATTGTTCAGTTTTTTTCGATTTTTTCAAAAACGGCTCTAACGATTTTTTTTCAAACTTTACTTTTTTATTACATTTTTAATGTAAATTGATGTGAGATGGGTGATTTTTCCAGTTGAATACCTCTAAATGGGTTTCTTTTGTTTTTTATTCTATTTTGTGTTAACTCCTATTTTAAATAGAACACCCGGTATATTATTACATTTACGAATTCAGCCACAAATTTTAGAGAAAATTTGTCTCTTGAACTAACGTTTTATTTTGTACGGTTTGTACGGTAAAAGGAAGTTGTGTGCGTGTATCACACCAGATTTTTTACAATTGTTTTCCAGTTTTCAATCACAAGCAATTTTTTCACGACTTTTCCTACATTGTCTCCCCATGTTAGTTTTGGCCTGACCTGTTTCCTACTTCTTTCCGTGTTTCTTTTGAATATCTTTGATGGGATCCCTCCATGCGCTCGACCTGTGCGATACCGCAAGTTAATGTACTAGAACCGCTTTTCTACCTTGGGCACCGCTGATGTTCCAATTGCAGATACTATTCTGAACCTGTTACCTTCGTTGATGGCACGGCACTACTATTTATTAACGATTTACCTGCACTAGCGTCAGAACATCTTTAAAACCACCTCGCGCAGTCGGCAATGAAAAATCTGCTTAAATCATAGTTACTAATACACACAGTATATGTTCGAAAATAACTACATACAATGCGCTATATCTCCTTCTTCTTCTTAAAGTGCCGTATCCATCAGTGGATGGCAACAATTGCAGCAAAATCTTCTCGGTTTTGTGTGGCTCTAAATAGTGTGTAAGTGTCCAGATTTGTCTAGTCCTTGATAATTTTGAGCCATGAATATTTCCTCCTATACCTCGTTTTCCTTCAATTTTTCCCTCCACGATCAATTTCAGAAATAAGTACCTTGTATTGCGGAACATGTGGCCCAGGTATGCCACTTTTCTTCGCTTTACTATAGTCAGAAGCTCTCTATCTCTATCCATTCGTCTCAAAACCTCATCGTTGGTCATATGGGCAGTTAAGGGTATCCTTAGCATTCTTCTGAAGACCCACATTTCAAATGCTTCCAACATATTAAACGTATTGATTTTAAGAGTCCACGTTTCAGCTCCATATAGTAATACGGCATCAATATAACCCTTGACAAAGCGTTATCTTACTTTCAGGCTAAGGCTTTTGTTAGTTAGTAATTTCCTTATATTGACGAATATTTTCCTCGCTTGCTTTATTCTGCAGACAATTTCCGTGTCCGGATTTAGATTTTCAGTTATCCAGCTGCCGAGGTACTTAAACTTTGGGACATGCTGAACAGGTTTTCCATATATGAAGAGATTTACTCGGTTCACCGATCTTTTACTTACAACCGTTACCTTTGTCTTGGCAAAGACAAAAACTAGAGATCTAGGGATGCACCTCGACCAGATGCCCACATGAACACCGCACATCAGAGCTAAAAGAAATCATCTTGGTCTGCCAGTTAAATAAATTAGTGATGGGCTTATTCGAATAAAAAATAACCGGTTATCCGGTTATTGAAATAACCTATGTAACTCGGTTTTCGTTCCAAGTATTCAAATGAAAAATAACCTCATGCTGATACGTACTACGCTTTCAATATAAAACCTCTATTCAAAGGTACTAAGTGCCATATCTCAGCGACCTACGCAGTGCTCAAAATTCTGTAAATATAAATACGTCATAACTCATAAACAAAGCAGGTTGTATTGAAAAAACCATTTGGTTATCGCGTAACTACCTCCTATCATAAAAAATATCAAATTCTGGGGACCTGAAACCTGAACGCCTAAAAACTGCAAACGCATCAAGCTATAAAACAATTTTTTATTTGCTTACATTGTTACGTGCAGAATGCGCCGCCTGCCATAATTTTGAATTTGAACGCTATTTTCCCGCGCGTTGCGCATTGGCGTTCGGCCGTGTCTTCTGGCGATAGCTTTTATCTGGAAAAACCATTAGCAGGCCGAGACTCGCTACGCGTCTTCTTCGCCAGCTTTCGAAGCGAGCAGTTCTTTAGTGCTATTCACTAGTTCGGGGATGCTTATTTAGGGCTATTTGGTCGAGTTGGAGACGTGAACTTAGGAATGCCCTCACGTTTTCGTGGATGAAGCCCCCCGAACGCAATTAAGGACTTTGGTTTCCTTCGTTAAGGCGGATCTATTTGGTGTTAGCATATTTCGAGCTGTTCCTTTTCTGCGCACAAAAACCATCTGGGGTGAGTAGCTATTTCACGCTGAGAGGCCTGGCCGTGCGTGTTCTATTAGAGCCCTGTTTTCCCTCTTACAGCAAGACGTACTAGGCAACATTTCGCCTTCGAGCTGTGTTTGCCGCAATTTGCGTTTTCGCTCTGGAGTCGCTGGACCTGCGGGGCCACGTGCCGCAACGTTCCGCGAGGCGATTTGTCGAGCCTTCACGGGCCCGCTTCTCCTTGTCGCCGGCGCACAATTAGGGCACAAGAGGGTACCGTAATTAGTCCCGAGGTTTGGCCTTTCGACCTGTGGGAGCGGCGTTGTTATTGCCGGCCCCCTAGGCCACCGACGACCGCAAAACGTTCTTGGCCGACGCCGAACCACTAACGCAACGACGCCCAGATCCAGAGCTTTACGTCTGTCGCAGCGAGCCGCTGACGAAGTGGCCCATTTTTAACTTGTTGTAACGTATATGTTTGTCCAAACTGTAAGTACATTTAGTGCATGTGTTACTTAATTAAGGCGGCTCTCATCCTTCATTTCATGCTAGAATTAAGATTGTCAATGTAAAAGTGTTATAGCTTATTTTTGCATGAAATTAAACTATTTTAAATTATCTGCATATGATTTGTGATAGCTACGGTCCGGTTGTTTTATCGGAGCCATCTTGCAGGGAGTATTATCGGCTAGGTACCGAGTTTACAATTTCTCCACAGTTCACCGGGGTGCAATTGTCGTACCTTCAAAAAATTGTTGGCGCTGGGCATTTTGTTTACTTCATTAACTCTACCGACATCAATCCCGCCCCCTACTACCGATTGAGCCGGCGGCCGGCAAATTGCACCCAAGTGTACCTTTTGTATTGTTTGATGCTGCTTGGAAAGATTGCCCAGAATCTTACATCATAAAGGCCTAACAAGAAGGATTTGGCGCCGAACGTGAGGCCTGTTTTTGTTAAGTGCGCTTTGGCGTTTCCAAATTTTGCCATTTAATGTGATAACCGTAGCTAGCGAACCATTTCTTTTGCATTCGAATTGTTAGGATGTTTTGCGCCGATTTAAATATTTAGTGATAATATTGCATGCGTTGTACTAACAGTATTTTAAGCTATATTTATTCCATTAGTTATTAAGATTTGTGCATGAACCTAACCCATTATTTTAAATATTGCAAATTTATGTAATTGTGCTCTGGTTCGGAGGTTATTGCTATTGGACCGCGTTCAATTTTTTTTGCTTCTGGATTATTTGATAAGTGCCTGGAGAACTTCTTGCGATTGTACGCTGGTAGCCCGCGTTTTGTTTTTCTAAATTTAGTAGTAAGACATTCTTTGATCGTGATTAGTTATCAAAGTTTTGCACGTTGCGTCCCTCGTGTGCCTTCGCGTCGCGCGCTTTTATTATTTATTATCTGTCAATTTTCTACTGGGTTTTCTTGTCATAATCATTCAGTATGGATATCGATCGGCTTCTTGTAGAGGAGTTAGATTACGAACTGCGAATTAGGGGTGTCTGTTGTGACGGTAATTCTGGGGATAAGCGTAAGCTCTTGCGTGCACGGATTAGACTAGAGAAATCTGGGAACGCATCTTTTCCCGGAATTGAATTGAATATTGAGGAGGAACTAGATATTTGTTTCCGGAAACTGGGAATTTTAGTGGAGGAAATTTCGGCCCTGGGGCATCTTGTTCGTAATAGCAACGATTATAAGCGCCTTCAGACTAGGTTGTTGCATGTGTCGAATCGTCTGGAACGCTTGAACCCTACGGGATCTTTGTGCGATAGGAGGAATGAGTTGTATAATCGCTGCTTAACAGCTATGGATGATCTGGAAGTGAAATTAGCGTCGGTTAGCGAAACTATAGCACCTTCGGTTTCACGCGTGGCTAACTTATTAAATTTTGATGACAATTCTTCGCAGGTCGATGAGCAAAGTCTCGATGATGCGCACGATCATCCTCAGAGTCAATCTAGAGCTCCTGTCGAGTTCCCTTCGCAAGTCCGATTTAGTTTGCCTGGCATTAGTAACCCTCGTTCATTCCAATCGCCTTTGGGCCTAAATAGCACTCAAGCGTTTGAACCCGCGTCTCGCTGTAACAATTACTTACCGATTAATAAATGGAACCTTAGTTTTGATGGCCATTCGGGGTTGTCTAGTTTTCTGGAAAGAATAGAGGAATTACGTATCGCACGTGGTGTTTCGAAAGAGCAACTCTTCCGGTCAGCTGTCGAATTCTTTACTGATCACGCATTAATTTGGTACCGTTCGATTAGGGATACAGTATGTGATTGGGATGCTTTAGTTAGGGCATTGCGTGCCGCCTTTCTCCCTTGCGATTATGAGTCCGGATTATGGGATGAGATTCGGAATCGCACTCAAGGTGCTGACGAGCCGGTCACTGTCTTCGTGGCTGTCATGGAAAATTTATTCCGCCGTTTACCTTCGGTGCCCTCGACGTATACGCGGCTTAGCTTGATCCGACGAAACTTATTGCCGCATTTCCAAACACATTTGGCCCTGGAGACTATCCATACTATCGCAAATTTGATCCAGACTTGTAAGGCAATTGAAGATGCACACGTACGTGCTCAAGGGTTTCGTGGACCCCCAACTAACGTTAGTCGCATGTTAGAGCCTGACCTCGCGTATCAAAGGCCTAGAGCCCATCCTAGGGTTCATACGATCGCCGTTTCGCCCAATGATAATTGCGCTCCCTCTAGAGATTCTTTCGCAAAATTGAATAATCCTGTCGGTGCTTCTCCACCGCGTTGTTGGAATTGCAATCAACTTAATCATCGTTCTATCGATTGTCCCTCGCCGAGGAGACGTCATTGTTTTCGCTGCGGGAAACCCGACGTTACGATTAGGACGTGCCCTTCGTGTTCGGGAAACGGAATTCAGCGCCGTTAGGAGACCGACTAGCGTGCGTTAGACAAAATCCTCAGGTCACTAGTTTTGTTATGGAGGCCTCCTGTTCAAAAGCGGTTCTAGATTTTATTTTGAGTCATGCTGGCCCTGATGAGCGACCCTATCTCCAGATCTCTATTTTTGGAAATAAGCTTCTTGGATTATTGGATTCTGGCGCTTCACGCACGATCCTAGGTAGAGAAGGTTGGGAATTGGTAAAAGGCCATTGTCGACTTGAGTCAAGTCAAGCCCCCGTGTGTCGTATCGCTAATGGCATGGAATGTCGAAGCTTAGGGACTGTCACGGCCCCGATAACTCTTCGCGACAAAGTTTGCTTTATGGACGTAATAGTTGTGCCTTCTATACCACATGCTTTAATTTTGGGTACTGATTTTTGGCGTCGCATGGGTATCGTGCCGGACCTTCGAAGTAATGAATGGACGTTTTCTAAGGATGACTTAGTTCCTGTCGTGAACGCTATCCAGGCCGTCGAACATTTGACGCAGTCTCAGCGCGAGCAACTTGACGTATTCGTTAAGAACATTTTTGAGCAGATGGGTGATAAACTCGGTTGTACGCATTTAGTTGAGCATGAAATTAAGACGACTTCGCCCCCTATTAAACAGCGATACTATCCTATTTCCCCTGCTCTTCAGAAACAGGTGGATCTGGAGTTGGAAAAGATGTTGGAAGAGGGAATTGTGGAACCGTCCACTTCCGCTTGGTCATCACCTATTGTTATGATCAGGAAAAAGGATGATAGCTATCGTTTTTGTGTTGATTTTCGCCGTCTCAATAAAGTTAGTCAGCCTGATGCTTATCCTATTCCGTATGTCTCGAGTACACTGGATAAACTTCGTGATGCGCACTACCTCACCACTCTCGATATTAAATCGGCGTATTGGCGAATTCCTGTTGCAGCCTCCTCGAGGCCTTTAACTGCGTTTACTGTCCCCAATCGCGGGTTGTATCAGTTTTGTCGCCTACCGTTCGGTTTGCATACGGCCCCGGCCACTTGGCAGCGGTTAATCGACCGTGTAGTTGGCGCCGATTTAGAACCCTATGTGTTTACATACCTTGACGATATTGTGATCTGTACGCCCACCTTCGATAAGCACCTGTCAGTTCTTCGGGAGGTTGTATCTCGTTTGTTGTCTGCTGGCCTTACCCTAAGTAAGGACAAATGCCACTTTTGTAAGCCCGAGCTTAAGTATCTTGGTTATTTGGTGAATTCGAAGGGTTTGTTGGTCGACCCGGAAAAAGTGGAGGCGATCACGCGTATTCCTACTCCTGGTTCGGTTTCCGAGGTACGCCGTGTTATCGGTATGGCGTCATGGTACCGACGCTTCGTGCCAAACTTCTCGTCACTTATAGGCCCGCTGACGACTCTTCTTCGGAAGAACGCTAAGTTCGTATGGAATGAGCGTTGTGAACATGCTTTCCGCACAATCAAGGAACACTTGATTTCGGCCCCGATTTTGGCATGCCCGGATTTCTCCGTGCCCTTTGTAATACAAACTGATGCCTCGGGTTATGGCATCGGCGCGGTCCTTACCCAACAACAGGCCGATGGTGAAAAGGTCATTTGTTACATTAGCCGTTCGCTGACTAAGAATGAACGCAACTTTAGCACGACTGAGCGTGAATGTTTGGCTGTCCTTTTCGCGATAGAGAAACTTAGACCGTATGTTGAGGGAACAAAATTTACCGTGGTGACAGACCATTATAGCCTGAAGTGGCTTAACGATATTAAGGACCCGGTTGGTCGCATTGCGCGTTGGGCTGTCCGTCTGCAGCAGTATGACTTCAACATTGTCCATCGTAAAGGCAAAGAGCATGTTGTGCCGGATACTCTATCTCGTGCTGTTCCGGTTATTGATACAGTTAATGTTCCACCCGAACCTATTCGCGACCCGTGGTATAGGCGTATGTGTCATCAGATTGGAACTAACCCTCGAAAATTCCCTCAGTGGCGACTTAATAACGGTCAGCTGTTTAAGTATGATCGGTCTAACTACCCTGATCTAGCGGATGATGAGGAAGACCATTGGAAGCTCGTGGTCCCTAAACCCCGGCGCCGCGAAGTTATTAGGCAGAATCATGACGACCCCACCGCTGGTCACACTGGCGTAAATAAAACTTTCCATCGTATCGCGCATAAGTACTATTGGCCGAGACTACGATACGACGTAGCCGCGTATGTCCGCCGTTGCGAAACGTGTCAGCGCATTAAACCCGAACAAAGAGCCCCTGCTGGTTTTATGGGAGGTCATTCCCTTATCTCGAAGCCTTGGGAAGTCATTTGTGGTGACATTGTGGGCCCGTTGCCTCGATCATCGCGAGGATATGCGTATATTCTGGTTGTGGCCGATTGCTTTAGTAAATTCGCACTCACGTTCCCCTTGCGCTCCGCGTCTGCTAATTTGGTCTCCCGTCATTTTGAGGAAGATGTTTTCCTGATGTTTGGCGCTCCAAAGCGCATTGTGTGTGATAATGGCGTCCAATTTCGTAGCCGCGAATTTCAGTCCCTAGCGAACCGATATGGGTGTAAGATTTCGTTTACGGCCAATTACCACCCTCAAGCCAACCCCACCGAACGTATAAATCGAGTGTTGAAGACCATGTTGACCGCGTATGTCGCCGATCATCATCAAGATTGGGACAGATATCTCTCTCATGTCGCTTGCGCGATTCGCACTTCGGTTCATGAAGTTACGGGGAAGACCCCGTACTTTATTAATTTTGGTAGAGAGATCTCGCTTAAACACGAACCTCCCCCGGACAACGTGAACCCTGAGCTCCAATTCGATCGTAGTAAAGACTTGAATGCCCGTGCCTCGCTCATCAATAAACTTTATGTAGAGGTAAAACGTCGGCTAGGTAAAGCGTATGAGAAATCTAAAGCGCGTTACGATCTTCGCCGCCGTCCCCTAGAGTATGTTCCTGGACAAGCCGTGTTGCGTAGGAACTACGTGTTGTCGGATGCCGCACGCCAATTCACGGCCAAGCTCGCCGCGAAGTTTGTGGGCCCGTTCATTATTAATCGGAAATTCTCTCGGTGGGTGTATGAGCTTAAAGATCCGGATGGGAATGTGATGAAGGGTACTTGGCACGCCAAAGATTTGAAGCCTTATGACGACTCGGCTATGGACTAGTGTCCCTTTCGTATAGAGTCTAGGGTGGTTGGTTGGGAATTTGTAGGGTAGGTCACTATTAGGAAACGCTTTCATCTTGTTTTTCTCCTCTTATACCGCTAGGGTGGTTGGTTGGGCATTTGTAGGGTAGGTCACTATTAGGAAACGTTTTCATCTTGTTTTTCTCCTCTTATACCGCTAGGGTAGGTTGGTTGGGCATTTGTAGGGTAGGTCACTATTTTGGGGAGCGTATTCAACTTGCTTTCCCGTCTTCAAGGCATCTTCGGGTAGGTCACCTTTAGGAATTTTGGCATCGTGTTTTCCCTCCGGTGAGGTTTACTATTTGGCCACTTTCGGGTGGGCCTCTTTAGGGTATGGCCCTATCGGTTTTTTTTTATTGCGAATGTTACTTCGGCTAGTGCCGATTTTGCCTTCTGGAAGAACGATTGGTAGAGATCCGCTATCGCGGTCTGATATGTCCTCGTGTTGTATAATGTTGTATTGGAGCCGGTTAGTCCTTCATCCTTCGCCTTCTGGTCTTATGAGCTATATCTGGCTTCTCGCCTTTCTCGTCTGGTGTGAATGTATTCTCTGTTGTAAATGGATCCTCTGGTGCGAGTGCGATGAAACCTGACTATACTTATAATTTACTTCTCTTTGAACTGGTGTGATTGTGGTCTTTGGTGCTGAATGGATCTTGGGTGTGAGTGGGATTAAGACTTGTAGAGATTTCCTCCAGGCCGTTCGGGGCGCTGCAGGGTCTCTCGGTCAGTATGTGTGTCGAATGGCGTGTATGTTGGCTCTGCCTATCACTTCTCTGGTTTCTGTGGCCCTCTTTTCCCGGGGTTACCTTCTCCCCTTTAGCGTCAAAAGAAGAACCCTAACCGTCTTCGCTGCTTAGTGTTGTCCCATTTCGGTCTCACAGTACCTCAACTGTGGAGGTCTTGCTTCCGCCTCGGGGTTTTGTTTTGTAGGAAGTTGTCAGGGGGGGTACTTGGGAGGATACGGGGTGATGTTGAGGGGTTCTTGGGGTTGGAGCTTCCTCGCGATGGGTCGTTACGGGACTGCTCACCGGCGCAGCATTTTCACCCAGCAGCGACGAGCCGTCTCGGTCCCTGTCGTGGAGTTGATCTGGCCACGGGTGCCTCTTGGGGTCACTACCGCCTTCTCAAGTAGTTGCCTTATCGTGGGGTGGGTTTGGGTTTTCAAGTGTGTGTGTTCGTAAGCGTATTAGCGGGGTGATGCCCTTTCTGGTTTTTTTTTTCTTTTTTTTGTCTGACCAAGCTGTCTGGCGTAGATTTCTTCGTGTAGAAAAAAATTTCTGCGAAATTTTTCTGTTCTGGTAAGGGGGGAGTTGTTACGTGCAGAATGCGCCGCCTGCCATAATTTTGAATTTGAACGCTATTTTCCCGCGCGTTGCGCATTGGCGTTCGGCCGTGTCTTCTGGCGATAGCTTTTATCTGGAAAAACCATTAGCAGGCCGAGACTCGCTACGCGTCTTCTTCGCCAGCTTTCGAAGCGAGCAGTTCTTTAGTGCTATTCACTAGTTCGGGGATGCTTATTTAGGGCTATTTGGTCGAGTTGGAGACGTGAACTTAGGAATGCCCTCACGTTTTCGTGGATGAAGCCCCCCGAACGCAATTAAGGACTTTGGTTTCCTTCGCTAAGGCGGATCTATTTGGTGTTAGCATATTTCGAGCTGTTCCTTTTCTGCGCCCAAAAACCATCTGGGGTGAGTAGCTATTTTACGCTGAGAGGCCTGGCCGTGCGTGTTCTATTAGAGCCCTGTTTTCCCTCTTACAGCAAGACGTACTAGGCAACATTTCGCCTTCGAGCCGTGTTTGCCGCAATTTGCGTTTTCGCTCTGGAGTCGCTGGACCTGCCGGGCCACGTGCCGCAACGTTCCGCGAGGCGATTTGTCGAGCCTTCACGGGCCCGCTTCTCCTTGTCGCCGGCGCACAATTAGGGCACAAGAGGGTACCGTAATTAGTCCCGAGGTTTGGCCTTTCGACCTGTGGGAGCGGCGTTGTTGTTGCCGGCCCCCTAGGCCACCGACGACCGCAAAACGTTCTTGGCCGACGCCGAACCACTAACGCAACGACGCCCAGATCCAGAGCTTTACGTCTGTCGCAGCGAGCCGCTGACGAAGTGGCCCATTTTTAACTTGTTGTAACGTATATGTTTGTCCAAACTGTAAGTACATTTAGTGCATGTGTTACTTAATTAAGGCGGCTCTCATCCTTCATTTCATGCTAGAATTAAGATTGTCAATGTAAAAGTGTTATAGCTTATTTTTGCATGAAATTAAACTATTTTAAATTATCTGCATATGATTGTGTTAGCTACGGTCCGGTTGTTTTATCGGAGCCATCTTACAGGGAGTATTATATGCTAGGTGCCGAGTTTACAATTTCTCCACAGTTCACCGGGGTGCAATTGTCGTACCTTCAAAAAATTGTTGGCGCTGGGCATTTTGTTTACTTCATTAACTCTACCGACATCAATCCCGCCCCCTACTACCGACTGAGCCGGCGGCCGGCAAATTGCACCCAAGTGTACCTTTTGTATTGTTTGATGCTGCTTGGAAAGATTGCCCAGAATCTTACATCATAAAGGCCTAACAAAGGACAAGACACATCCCTGTCTAACATCTCTTTTTATTGGCCATTCTTGCATTTGTTCGTCACCTATTTGTACCACAGCTGTTTGATTCCAATATACATTCTTTATAAGCCTAATATACTTTCCATCAAGTCCAATGTTTTCACGAGCCGTCAGTAATTTCTCGTCTTGTACCTTGTCGAATGCCTTTTCAAGGTCTATAAAGCAGACAAACACCGATATTTGAAACCTTCTACACTTTTGTAACAAAAGATTCATGTCTCCAAATCACTTCGAAAACCAAATTGTGAGTTGTCAATTATAAATTCACAATTATTGTAAATTCTGTTCTGTATAACTCTTAACATGTTTTCGGGTTATTTTCCTTAAGAAGTGGAATAAATACAGATTTCATACAAATATCAGGAAATCTCTCATGGCCATATACAGTATGTCCCCGGACTGGGTTACAAAGAGAGACAAAAAGTTTATTTTTGACTTCTCAAAAAAATTACTCTTTGTAAAAAACCCTGCCTGTTCTCAAACTAAAAATGCACTTGCCAAAATGTAAATATCTCCTTTCGTATACGGGAAAGGTTCGAAAATATGAAAATGACTCAAAAATAAAGCACCCTTATTTTTCAAAATAGACTAAAATGTTGTTTAGAATTAAAAGTAGGTGTCAAATAGTCACAGCCACCTGCTCTAAAACACGATTTTCACTGGCTTTTCTTATTCTTCCACTACCCTGCGAATTACCAAACGCGATACTTCGAAGTTAATTTATTGATGGATACGATAAGAATGTATTGTCGAATTTCAGTTTCATTCTGAAATTTATGTGACCCGAAGTTGATGCTAAAAATCTCATATTTGTGTCAACAAAAACTCAGGTATTTTAAAAAAATTAATAATACGCGATCCAAATATCATTAGCAATTGAAAGCAATTATAATTTTTAATAGAAATGTTATAACAAATATTTCCAATTAACATTATTGTATATTTTGAAAAATCAGGGTACTTTATTTTTGAGCCATTTCCATATTTTCGAACCTCCCCCGTATACGAAAGGGGATATTTAAATTTTGGCAAGTGCATTTTTAGTTTGAGAACAAACAGGGTTTTTTATAAAGAGTGATTTTTTTTGAGAAGTCAAAAATACACTGTTTTCCCTATTTGTAACCCAATCCGGAGACATACTGTATATGGTTAAATAAGTTGGTTAGAATTTTGATGTTTGTATCATTTAGTAATTTAACAACGTCTACAGGGATTTCATCAGACCCAACTACTTCCCATTGCAATATTTCCATCCCTTCCATACCATCGTTAGATTCTTCTTTTCTTACCTGCCGGTTGGCGCCAAACAATTTGTATTTATATTCGTTGCTTAATAGGTGTTTAAATCTCAGCACTAATCTTTTCAATAATAATAATAATTAAATGCAAATAATAATTAACGAAAGGAAAACACTTAGAAATGCCGGCTCAAACCTGCGAATTTAACCAAATGACACCTGAGGGTACTTATAAATATCTAAGTATTCAACAAAACAGGCACACGTGTCACACCCATTTAAAAACTGAGTTTAAAAGTAAGTATAAAATCAGGCTTTTATAGTCTTCCTTCGGAATTTTGAAATGCACCGATACCGATTTAAACGAGGTTGATAGAATGACCAGAAGGATTTTGACCAAGTTCCGAATAAATAACCGAAAAGTGCAACTCGAACTGAAGGTGGTAGAGGATCGATGAACATCCGTAGTCGGTAAATCTCTGAAAAACAAAATGTGGCAATATTTTCAAAACTCGCACAAAGCTTTAACGCAAAAATTTGTGGCTGCGAATAAAGGTTATACTACCCTCAATCTCAGCAACATCAAGCCAATGCCGAAATTGATAAAGGAAATAAAGAATCACATGCTAATTGGCATGAAAAGACATTGCATGGGAAATTCCAATATCTATTAATGAACAGTCGGTCGAAAAAGCAACTTCACTGATGCGGATCAAAGACGTCAACTTCACCCAGAAACAGAGGAATTTATTATTGCCATACAGGACTGTATATTGCGCACAAGGAATTATGAAAAATAGATTCTGAAAAATGCTGAAGTTGTATATAATTGCAGAATGTGGGACTCACCTGGAGAGACAATTGAACATATAATAGCTAGATATCCATCTCTCTCTAATACCCTCTATCTGGCAAGGCATAATCAGGTCGCCAAAATCATCCACAGGTAGCTCGCCCTAAAACCATGTTACATAACCCGCCCCCATATTATAAATACTTACCATCTGCTGTTCTGGAGTCGAAAGACACCGTTTTATATTGGGATCGGCCCATAATCACATATCGCACTGTAGACCATAATCGCCCGGATATTGTAATAATCGACAAGGCCAACAAAAAAGCTAGCATCATTGATATTGGTTGTCCACTGTTCAATAACCTAAAAAAACTGAAAGGAAAAAAAACAACAAATATGAAATCCTGGCAATAGAAGTGCAACACATTTGGTAATTGCGGGAAGTGCAGGTAGTACCTATCATTATCTCGGTTCATGGAGTAGTAACCAAAAACTTCATGTCATATTTAAGTCAACTGGATATTTCTAGAGGTTATATAAAACAAATCCAAAACGCAGCCATTTTACAGACCTGCCGCATACTTTGAAAATTCTTAAATTTGATGTAGGATAAGATGAATTTCTTCTCTATCTGGAATAATATGTCGATAAGCCAGTTAAAAAACGAGAAACGCAATTAAACCAAAATGATGATAATAATAATAATATACCTTTCTCTAGGTTGTCTTTAACTCCGCTTTATCCAAAACTAGGTACATCACCATTGACGTCCCTGAGAATATAAGAAATACTTCTTCCGTGATTGCCGGTTATTTCCTTTTTGTGAATATTAAATTCATAAAATTTATTTTGTAGTTCTTCTATTTCTACACATCTTTCTTGCATCCATTTTTCTTGGGCTTCTTTTATTTTTATTTTAGTCTGTTCCGCATTCCTATTTTTAAATTGTCTTCGTTGGTCCATTAATTTTAATATTTCTTCTGTCACCCATTGCTGTTTTGGTTTAGTTTTTTCGCACCCAAAATTTTATTCTCGCTTTGAATTATTATTTCTTCTGCTCTCTTCCCTCCAGCTTCAATATTATTTTTTGTATTTCTTGTATTTATTAACTCTAGTTCTTGAGTAATTTTTAATTCAATTTTTCCTTGACTTCTTCATTTTTGATTTGCTATATCAATCTTACCTGTTCGGGCTGTTCGTCTCTGGGTTCTTAATCTTACCTATATATTGGCTATCAGTAAAGACTGACCTGAATGAACATCTGCCCCAGGGTAAGTCTTTATGCTCTCAATTGCATTTCTAAAACGTTTATTTATTATTATATAAACAAATTGATTTCATATTATTGCTTGTGGAGTATGCTGTAGCGAGGTCCATGTGCAGAATCTTCGATCTGGGCGTTTTCCTTTCTCGTTTTTAATACCTAGTCTATATTTTCTCACTATGTCTAGACATTTTCTTTTACAGTCTTTCGAATTACAGTCATCCATAATAATAACCAGTTCTTGTTTCTTTGTAGATTTTAACAAGGTACTTATTTGTGCATACATCTTTTTGACTGCTTCATCATTTTTTCACTCTTCCGTAGAAGCTTAAACATGAATGGCATTGATACTTACCAAGTTGCCTTTCAATTGAAGCAAAGTTGCCCTTTCTGAATATGGGCAAAAATTTTACACGGAATTCTGTATTGACTTATATATTATAAATGCTACTCCCTATTGATGTTGGTCATCGTTTCTTCCAGAATAGTAAGTCACAGTACCATCGGATTTGCACATTTCTTATCCTATCTATCCGACTTCGCTAACGCCTAGTAGTTGAATTTTATTTCTCTTATTAGGTTAGCTAATTTGCCTGTCTCGTTTGTTATTCGAACAGTCCATCTGCCATTTCTTTTTATTTTCGTAGTGTTATTCCGCCCGGCGATTCTTCGCCCCATGTTACATCCATCTGACGCCTGGGACCATTTTTTCTGATCTGCATTTACCGTAGTGATTATTCTTGGGTAGTAGTGAAGTAGTTTCTCTCTGCCTGCTTCGCGGCAGTGTCTTACCCATATTGTTAAACCAACTCTGTTTAAGGGTATCTGCTGATAGACCTTTCCGATATAATTTATCTTCAGCTTTATGGCAGTACTGGGGTTACTGCTGCTCACTCCAGGCTAGTTTTGGCTTTCCCCGTGTATTTGATTTCCTCGTTACCTGCCATATCTGGAAGGTTTTCACCTATCCACCACCCGGGGAAGCACCCAATGGGGGATCTAGCAACCCCGCACTGGTTCATATGCGACTGACAAAAATTGCTTCAAAAGAGCTAAACTTTCCGTTAAAGATGAGAAGAGGCCGGGTAGACCGATTTGTAGGTCTACCGCCGAAAATATTGATGCAGTCCACAAGATATTATCAGACCGCCGTTGAAAAAAGTATCTCAAGCACTAAAAATATCATATAAAGCATCAATGTCGATTCGGATATGTAAAAAATCTGCAAACTAAATCTCAAAATTCTTGAATGTCAACCAGCTGTAAACAAGCGTGGCAGCATCGAGTTTAAGGTCCCGAGTGGTGTAGCTCGAACAAGCGTCCACGTTCGATCAGCAGAGTTACGCAACGCTGTCTCTGGTCAGAACTTCGATGGGAGTTCCACGACTGCATCTCTGCGCCTCGTGGTACGGCTATCACGGAAAAAAGTTGGTCCCGGCGGTCTAACAACATCATGACAGTCGTTAGTGGGGTTGGAAGTCCTCATAACTGCACAGCGACGCCTATAATTGGCCTAACGGCTGTTGGCTGAGTGCGAATTAAATAAATAAATAAATAAATTAATCTGTGCTCGTATTGAAGAAGATGCTGATTTAGCGAGTCGTGTTATTATCATGAAACTTGGGTACATTTCTACGACTCAGAAACAAAACAGCAATAAGTATATGAAACGAAAGCACTTTGTTTTTCTAAGCGCAAGAAGTTTCGTATTCAAAAATCTGCTGGAAAAATTCTTGCTTCCGTTTTTTTGGATGGCCGTGGAGTAGTTATAATTGACTGTCTTGATAAGAGTAAAAACTATAACTGGAAAATATTATGCTGGCCAAAGGTGTTTTGTTTTTGCAGGACTACGTACCTGTACACAAGTTGCAGGTTGCTATGAATACAATTTGTAATCTATGACTGGAATTACTCGAATATCCCTCGTATTTTATATTATATTATCTCTTTTCTCAAAGGAAAAAGTTTGAAAGGACTTAAACGAAGAGGTAATAGAAGCCGTGGTAGGATAGTTTGCAGAGCAAGAAGAAACATTGCTGATTCGCTGTAATTACTGTGTTGCATTCGCAGGAGATTTTGTTAAATAATAATATATTTTGAATTTTAAATTTTGGTTCCTTCTATAGTAACTTATGTCCCACAAGTTTTGAGAAAAAAGATCCGTTGTAGTTAATTATAGGAAAAATGCTTTCATTCTGGTTGGCGTTGGAGAAAATGGACCATTATCCATAGTAAGCATATAATTCTATTAAATATAGCTATAGAAATAATTAGTTGTAGTTGAATTTAATATAAAATTAAAGCTACATAAAATATAGCTGTTAATATTTTTTTCAAAACTTATGGGACATACGTTAGGCAAAAAATATATCAATACACCCTCGTAAGTTCCAATCTTCTATGTGACTCTTGTAAAGTCTTTTTCTATTTTTTAACAATTTCTCCATGTATATTACGAATAAAAGTGATCTTAAGCTATCCCCATGTTTAATTCATTTTGTCACAATCTTTTTTGTTTCTACGCCATTTATTCTTGTTCTCCCTTATGTCTCTCTCAAAAGCAGGAGCGGATGGGACAGACGGCAAACCAGAAAATATCCCAGTGGACCGCAAGACCAGTGGGCAGAAAAATAGTCATAATTATGTCCTACATTTACATATTAACTTTACCTATATAATAAGCAGGCTGTGAAATATCCTTTTCAATTCTGAAATACATCAAAAATCGGGATCGAAATGTACTTATCGACAATAGATTTTTTTACTCTTATGCACATACAGTAGAACAAGAAATTTTAAATAAAATAGTCAATGACGCAATAATAAACATGTAGGGTCAATCATGCTAGAGATGGGCGCGTGAGTGAGTATTCATGCACTTTCACGCTTGCTTTAAACACTCACGTTCACGCACGCTCACGCTCACGTTCACTGAGTGACCCTCCGCTCACGACGTAACCCGCAGCTTTTATTTGAAAATTCAAATTCAGATAGAACAGAATGTTCAAATTTAAAACCAGTAAAGGACTCGCAACAGAACTAAAAACAAAAAAAAACTATGTTTGGAAAGTGAAATAATTTACGTGACATGTTGCAATCAGAATAATAGACACAAAAAGAAATAAATGAAAATTGACTACAATAGCTTACAACAAGGGATAACTACTGATTTCTTGCAAAAACATGTCTTACAACCGTCGTCAAAGACATTATTTGTAATACCAAAGGCTGCCATTGGAATTGCCTTTTCCCTAACTGATAAGAGTACAAGAAGGTATATGTTGCTAGGCAACACTTTTAATTCCTAGATTTAAAAGTACCTTTACGTCTGAGAAACTAAAAGTAAGTTCTACTTGGTCGCCTATAGACGCAGTCACGCGATTGACGGTAGGCACAACATTCACAACACAACACATGTGCAAACCTCCGTCGCTGCAGGGTGCCACACAGAAGTACAATGAACTCCAGCTTCAACTGTGGATCTTTAATATTACGTAAAATTAACGTAAAACGTGAATCACGCCTTGTAAATTTTCACTCACGTTGACGGCCCGATTTTCAAATATTACTCACATTCACGACGGGACCCGCAGCGACCCAGCGTGACCCGACTGTTTTCACGTAATGCACCCATCCCCAAATCAAGCGCCTTGTTGAAAAAATGTAATACCGCAGCCTTTTTTTATAAATGTGTGTTTTTCGTGAAAGCAAAAAATATATGTCTATTAAACGAACCGCTGGAATCATGTTGGGCCGCGTTCATGCTTATTTCCCGCTAATATTTTGAGCGTCCATCCGTTCCTGCTCAATAGACTTTCTAACCCTTTCCTCACCTGGTTCAACACCCATGCTTTGTTTAACTACTCTTATAGTTTCATATTCGAGACAGAGCTAAGACCAAATTTATATCGATGAAGCCCAGGTTTAATTTCATATGACCCTTCACTTATGCGCAATTTGCTTGCTTGTAGTTGATTTTCTACTGTTCTGATTTTGGTGTTTTCGTCTTCTGCATCCTCCTACTCTGTCCATTTGCCCTTCCAAGCGAGGGTTTGGCTGTTCTCTCTTTGTTTTTCCTCATGGTCTGTCTTCTATAATTCTTTGAAGATATTTACTTGTTAATTCTAATAGTATACCCATATCAAGTGTGCTGCCTTCTTTCTGTGCATATATGTCTGGTTTCTCTCGAATAAGTGGGTTGTTTTCATACTCTCCCTCTTCGCATCTTCTCCATCATCTTTCTCAGCGATTTCATTTCCATGGCCGTTTACTTTTATGCTTGCCTTGTACTATCAAGGTGTGTGCATCACATGTTAATGTTGGTAGACCAACGGTTTTGTAAATCTGCTATGTAGCTTTGGTGCTTCTCTATTTTTTTCTTTATGACTACCTTATGTATCTAATAGTATACTGCGCAAGTTTTTCACATTCTTAAAATTCTGTTCTTCTGTATATACAGGGGGATGCGGAAAGTTCGTTCCCCACATTTTGTTCCCCACATTTCGTACCCCACATTTCGTTCCCGGCAGCGATCGGAATACAGTTAGAAAATGAAAGATATTTTAATTAATTTATTTATTATAATAAACTTATAAGAACAAAATAAATTGTATTTATTAAAAATGACGGTTTAATCTAAGTATCTTCCTGATATTTTGTATAGGGCCATAATTTCTCATTATGGACAACTTTTCTTAGTAATATTTTGCCGTATCATAAACAAAAAGGGTAGTTTACCTGAAAAGAAAATAGTTTTTGCTTAACTGTCAAGGCTGACTTGTTTTTGAAAAACTGAAAATGTTCTTGAAATTTTCTACAAACCAAACAGGAATTATGAATCCTATAATATATACATACCGTAGAACAAGAAACTTTAAATAAAATATTCAATTATGCAATAATAAACATGTTGCTTTATCTGTTCTTCTGTATTGATTGATTAATGTTTTCATATATTCGTAATGATTATTTCTTAGGCTTTTAACATTCATTTGAGGCTGTCTTTTTCCGTTTTGAATATACATACTATTTGAGATTTGCCTATATCCTATGCCATTATTATTTCTTATAGTTCTGTTATCGATAGATATTTTTTTTTTGTATATGTGTGGTATTAGCTACCACCGCTTGTATTAATAATTGCCAGGTATATTAAGCGTTCGTTTATTTGATTTCTTGGTTATATGTATATGTTTAAAGCCATTAAATATGTGTATTATACGTATGGTAAACAGATTGGCTTTTATTGAAGTGGAAGTGTGGAGTATTTAGTTTCAGACCTTGAGTTGTGGTGGGGTTGGCTACCGAGACTCTGTTATATTGATTATTGCTAACGTCCGCTGAAAATTCTCTGAGCTAGCTGGTAACCAACAGGGCAAATTATTATTCACGTATTTAATACGATTTGTAACTGTGGGTTCGAACCACAGTAGAACTAGAGAAACCGAGTTATATAATCACTATATCGTTTGCAGAAGCTAGACTCTGTAGATAAGTACATGATAAATGTATTTACGTTCCCACTTTCTATGTAAACTTTTTATTGTTTTTAACAGTTTTATAATGTAATAAATGGTGCAAGAAGAAGAGAGAGACCTCGAAAGGGGTGGGCTGAAGATGTAGAAGAAGACCGAAGCGAATGGAGCAAATTCACTGAAGAGACCAAGCTTTGAGACACCGTAGAGCAGAATAAGCAGGTAAGTCTCACTGATAGCAATACAGTATAGAAGACAATTAACAGAAACAATTCACAATCAATTATAAAATTGTTTAAATGCTAATCAGTTTTAATTCATAAACACTTGTTTATTCGTTTAATCGTAGACAAATCTTAAATCAAAATTATTGTTAATACCGAAATGTATTTTAATTTAATAAAAAAAGAAGTTACTATGAATAATAGATGTCAACTAGCACAAATAAACTATTATCAAACTACCATTGATTAATTTAGATTTCGGAACTAAACCTAGAGATGCAAATGATCTCACACCATTCTAATTATATATTTTAGTCATTTTTGTTGATCTCAACATTAATTTTCGTTTTTATCTCAAGGAACTGAAGCGACAGATTTATCAACACGAAACTTTTTTGAAAAATGGCAACTAGCATGTTTTCATTTCTCCACGTCTCCTTAGAATCCACAAATATTTAAAATTTGTTTGTTCTGCTAGTTTCCAGGGTAAACTAATTTGTTTTCGTCCATGAAAAATTATCCAGGTTAACTACATATCAGTGCTCTGTGGTATATAGAAATACAGTTAGGAGCAATAGTAACAAGGCATTTCTAAATTGTCACCCCAGTTTGTATGTTTTCTTTAGAAAAATTAGCCCAAAAAATTCCAAAAACATGCCACTGAAAAATCAATAATCAAATTAAAATTATTCGTAGCATCTATCAGACCTCCATCAACATATTTTTTTATGTTGAACATTTTAAATGCACGTTGTTTAATTTTCGAAGATACGTACTTCACTTGAGTGATCCTTCACTGCTCACATCATGTTTATAGTTAATTTTTTTTCCTATGAATTTGAGTTTCCAAAATGATCATCTTAAAAATTATTATAGCCGTTGCCCTATTATTAACGGGGAAGAATTATTCGCAGACGACCAGGCTGTTTTGGCTGAAGATATATAGACGATGCATCACATTGAGAAAGATCTTGGAAGAATTCGAAGATCGGGATTTGGAAATAAATATATAAGACACCCAATCCGTGGCGGTTGGTGGCGAACAAAGGCACTATCAAAAGTACAAAGGAAGGCGCAACGGACGACGTAGATGTTTTACGGAAAATTGGTAGAGGACGAATTATAACAAATAAATTGAACTCGGTGATATGGAGTACAGCTATAGCCCAGGAATACAACAGAGATGCGCTAGTCGAAAATGCAACAACATATGGCTCACAAGTTTGAACGGTAAACTGAAATGTTACAAGAAGAATAAATGTATATGAAAATAATTATTTGCAAGTAGTATTGCTCTCCTAGACCATATTAGATCAGAGACTGTTAGAAAAAGATTACAAGTAGAGAGTACTTTGCCGAAAAAAAAAATAGAGAAATAGCAGTTGCGTACACATAAAGAGAATGGAAAAGAAAAGATTACGTAAAAAACAATGGCAATAGATAAATCAAATCTATTGAAAACATTTTAAAGAAATGCTTTTAGGTTGCGACAAACGGCCAAATGTGCTGTATATACGTATACCTATATACATCCACCTCTGTCTGACATGCGTACGTAGCTTCGTCAACATATTTCTTATAATTTCCTAAATTTGTAGGATTATACACTGAGAATCTCCAAATTTAACAATCATCAATTGTTTAATGAAGATGTTACTTAATGGCAAACATGAGAATTTGGACATTAGCAAGAACATTTTTAAGTGGTTAAATGTTTTGCTTAAATGATTTTTTTATCAAAACTACAACGATACGAATGCATGTGAACAGTGCACCAGCATACCGAAGTAGTATGAAGATCCTGTGATTACTACACATACATACATGTAATTCGACTCCGAGTCGGGAACTCTATACGTTTGAACCTGTTGGCACTACTAATGTTATAAATAGTGCCTGTACCGAAACGCGTCAGGGTGTGAATAGCACAAGCTGGTTTTCAACTAGCAAAGGCTTAAGCGAATTAACCCAAATAGATATCCGATTATTAAGACGGGAAGCTGTCAATTAGAGTAAGTTGGAAGACGGGCTCAAGAGAATACTATTGTCGAGACATACGAATTTAAGCAAGATTAATGGTTATCAAGTGCAGGAGAGAAGCAAAGCTGTTAATCTGCACTAATGCTTATTTGAGTATGATACATTTGGATCATATTAGCGTGTAGCCAAACAATGGCTGTGTTGAAAAGAGTTCCTATGTTACTTTTTCCTTTTTAACAATTGACACGCTTAATAGTTATATCATGACCAAATCAGTACAATGCGATCTCTATACAAAGAGAAGAAAAAAAAAACAAAAAACTAAGATTTGAAAACTGATTCCATAAATAGATGACATCCTAATACTAATTTAAATATTAAACCAAAGTTTCTCATTATTATACCTTGTATTCAGTATCAGAATTGAATTCGTAGATTCATATAACGGAACTATAACTATTTTCAGTACGGCGGAAGTACTCTAGCTTTAAATATTCAGGCAGCAAAATGCCGCATGCAGTGCTGCAATATAAGTGCAAAGGAATTCAGATTCGTAAATCACGAGTAACCGAAATAGCTTAACAACGATGAGATAGGTTTGCATAATTTTTATTTTATAAAATAAACAGGTTTCGGGTGCATATGTTTAACAAAACTACTGTACCTACATCAATTAACTGTGTTAGAACAATAATGACCTGTATTTAAACTACATGTTGCCTAATCTAGAAAGGTTCCATCAATTAATACAAAAATAATAAGTTTACAGTTTCTTCCATAAGAACTCGATTACTGTCAGTGCAAGCACCTTAATTTATCTCGAATTCTATTCACACAGTTTTCCATACGCTTTGAGTTGTAGTCGGGGGTTCACATTTCTCAATTATGTATATTTAGTGCATTTAGTAGCATACAGATACTCATCGATAAAACATATTGCTTAAAACCTTCCCATATTTATTAACTTTTCCTACCATGGGAGCAAAAATAGCTGCCTTCCGCCCTCTATATCAACTTTAAGTAATTTTAATTAAATTGCTACAACTGGGTTTTGTTAAAATCCCAACATTTACTGTTATTTTTCTTAAATTTATTGTAGAATTTTCCACTACAGAAGCCAATACATTTAATGTATTATACTTTTCCTTTATGGAACATAAGCTTTCAACTTTTGTACTATTTTACGATTTTGTTTAGTGGTTTTCATACTCTGACAATGTTAATCACTAATTTTAAATAAAAGTATTAAAAGTACAGTTATATGATGTTATAGTATTCTATTGCCACTATTTTCGAGGACTTGCAAGAGAGGTTGAGTGGGAAATTATAGGATTAAACGGACAAGATAAGACGACATGGGCGAAAAACAAAATGAAAATGACAACAGAATATTAGATTGGATTGCTTTATCGTTAGCAAACGCACATGAAAGAAAGTTACAAACACAAGAGGTAAAAGAGGAGTAGAAATAGATAGCAACTACTAATTAGTAGTATTGGCAATGAAACCAAAAGAAGAAAAAGAAACCGAGAATAGAAAGAAAACAGAAAAAGGAAAATAAAAAACCACAGACTAGCAGAAGAACAGGTACTAGAGAAAAGGAACAAAGAAAACAGTCTAGTAAAAAGAGTTAAAAGCGTGTACGTAAATACAGCAAACATAGCAAGAACATACCACGAACAATCAGATGTTTTTTCCAGTAAAACTGAGCTGAAACAATATAAATAGATAAAGTCATAAAAAACATTCATCCCAAAACACTGGAATATGCCATATACAAAGTGCCCGGATTTCGTACATGTTGTCCCTACGAAATCCGGGCACCCTGTATAGAGTTTATGAAAATTTTGTTTTCAGACGACATCATTATAATGAGAACGACCGAAGAGGATCTGCAAGATAACGTCATTTTTCATATCTGGCAACCCACTGTAACATATCGTTTTGCTGATAGTTTAGGGTAGGTTCGTGTTTTACCTGATGCTGTTAGCGATTAAATGAAAAACACACAAATTCAACAAACAATTTATTAATATTTAAAAAAACCCCACTTAAACTACGTAGCTTTTAAGCAGCAAACCTAGATTGCTGTATCTTCCAATGGTTCAAACGGCGCAGCTTTCTTCAGACAACGAAATTCGAGGATCCTTCCTCGAATTCCTCAGGAACTTCGTTTGGGCGAACAGAACCTCCTCGGCTGGTAGTCAGCTTTTTTAGGTGTGTACCAGGGTAGCTTCCCGGCAATGGCGAAGACACAATTAATTTATTTTTGAAGCACTTTTGTTTCTTATTCGCACAGAACATCCATTCACAGCCTTTTTACAATCTTCTCAAACTAGGTACCGGCCTTGAGACGGGCCGCTACCTTCTTCGCTTTCGAGGGCTTCGACCACCTCTTTTATTCGTTGTGCCCTTTCTGCCCCTACCACTACAGCTGTGGAAAACTTTAACAACATCAAACGGTGGCATGCTTGCCTGCTACACCACCTATAAGCAATAGGGAACATGGAAATCGAAATAAATTAAAGAGTAGGTACAACGAGAAAATCGTTTAACGCCTTAAAGCACAAATCCAGAAACAATTGGGTGAAAATCGCTGCAATATTCGTATCATCGTTGACATATGCATGTGAGATCTGAACAAGGATAGAGAGACACAAAAACAAACTGCAAAGTATAGAAATGAAATTCCTACGAAAAGTTCAAGAAAACAATCAGTTTGGATAAGACCAGAAATTAAACATTTCGAAAAAACTTAAAAGTGAACTCACTACAAAACACAATATATGTAAATAAGCCCAACTAAGGTGGTATGGTTATGTGCAAATATTACCAAATTAAAGAAGATATAAAATACCTTAGCTTACTAGGTGACGTCAATAGGAACGCAAATGCAAGGAAGACCAAGGAAAACATGAACGGAAGGAAAAGCAGCAGCAGAGTAAATGGGCATGGAGGGGAAAGAAGTGAAGCGGTTAAGAAAAATAAGAAAAAATAGGGAAGAGCATGCAGCAAAAACAAAGAGAAATACGGCGATATACATATGTAGGTACTATTCTTTGAAAAAAAGTAGAGTCAAAGAATTTAATATGAATCGGTGAACAGAACAAGGCAACAAAGGAAATTTACGTCGCCAAGTACACGGCGAACGAAACAAAGAGCTCAAACATCTGTTCACCAGCAAATCGCCTCGATCCTACAAAAATTGTAAGAAAACCGTTACCCCCATAAAACAATAAATCGCGGCACGCGAACTCAAAGAAGCCCCTAATTCGCAAGTATAAACCGCGGCAATAAAAGGGCCAACGGATGGCCGACCAAACGGCGCCGCAGCGAAAATTAATAAACGCAGTTCGATCACTAAAACGCGCTTAAATCAGAGTGCGCCAAATCCAAAACTCCACATAAGGGTACCTGAAGATAGGAAAAATCAACCGCCACCTAATAAAACCAACCGCAGGGCGCTAGCACATATACAGGTGGAGTAAAAGCAATTTTTCCATCAGACAGCAAATACATGCGGCTGGAGCGCGCCCGGGAGAACGGCCGAAAAATTCAGCGGCCTTTGTAACGGAGAAAGCCGGGCCACGACAAAATACAGCGGGCAAGGAGACAATATTACAAATTAAAGTATAATTAACGGAAGGAAGCATCCCAGAAAAGCGTAATGGGTCTCAAAAGTCTTATAAAAATAGCGCGCAACCGATCGAAGCATAATAAACTTTTTAACACACGCCATAAGAATAATACTTAATTAAGCTTTACGCGGAACACTGAATTAAAAATTCC
Organism: Agriotes lineatus; assembly: GCA_940337035.1. Taxonomy (NCBI): domain Eukaryota; kingdom Metazoa; phylum Arthropoda; class Insecta; order Coleoptera; family Elateridae; genus Agriotes; species Agriotes lineatus. The sequence goes on along the minus strand of CALNHX010002735.1, from coordinate 45,620 downwards.
AAGTTGAGCTAATTTTTACTCAAAACATAGCAAATTGGGTGTCGTTAGAATCAGCATTTCAACAACTATTGATTGCGACTCAAATCAAGTCGATAATTGATCACGCCGCTCAATTAAAGGCTATAATTCCGAAATATATCGAAATCGGGCAAAACATCCCTTCTACTTCGACCAATGAGCGTCGAGATCGCGTTGGACAAAGGACTGGCTCCTTTAAATAGTCAGACGCTGGCAGTAAGAAATGACTCAGCCAAGGAGAGTCCACCACCCGCCACTTCAGCTTCCAGGACTACCAGCAGCCACTTAAGCTTCCCGGACCACCAGCAGCCACTTCAGCTCCAGGACCAACAGCCGTTTCACTGGACTTAGCTGTCTGCCGCCTTCGTGGGACTTGGAGTTCGAGCCACTTCAGCTTCCAGGACCAGCTAGCAGCTCCAGCCTCTCCAGAGCCTATCACCCTCGTGGACTTAGAGCCAATCCCACGCATTGGACTCTGCTGCCTGCCGTCTTTGGAAAGCCACTTTCGCCAACCGCCGCCTCCGCCCAGGAGATCACCACCGCCGCCGACGTTGCCGCCGCCGCTGCTCACAGCCCGCCGCCCCGTCGTCAGTCGCCACCGCCGCCGCTGCAACCGCAGAAGGAAGCCGCCAACCGCCGCCTCCGCCAAGGAGATCAGCACTGCCACCGACGTTGCCGCAGCCGCTGCTCTCAGCTCGCCGCCCCGTCGCCAGTCGCCACCGCCGCCGCTGCAACCGCAGGAGGAAGCCGCCGTCCCCGAGAGGCCTGCTCGGTCCGCCAACGTCCCAGGAGGATCACCCAGCGCCCGCTCCAAGCCACACCCCGGACTGCTTCCCGGAAGGACCGGACTGCGACCAGGCCGCGTTCCCCGCCTCCGGCCAGTAAGAAAGGCCGCCCCATCACCTCCCGCGTTCCCAGCGCCCGGGTCTAGAGGACCCTTTTGTGTATATATTTCTTGTCGTATTTTTTAATTTTTTTCTTTTTTGTATATATAATATTAAGTTTGGTTTGTACCTATAATCGTGTCCATAGAAATAAAAGCATTAAAAGTTACACCAACCAATTACTAGAATCGACCAGGGTAACGCCCACCCCCCTTCTTACGCTGACGCCATTGTGGAATCTACAGACTGAGCTTAGACTGAGGCTTGTTAAATTTATATGCAAAACACGACAAATTACTATTGTTCAAAATTGAGATATAACCCAGTTCATCAAAAACTAGTAAAGTATACGTCTTCATATATTCTACTCATACAGAAACATCGATAAAGATCTAATACCACGTTACTTAGTAACATAGACAACTCGTGTAACTCTATTGGCAACCACGTTTGCAAAACTAAATCTGATAAGTAGCAGTGGCGTGCCATATATTACAGAACTGACATATTATAGAAAGCTACTTATCAGAAAGAATTCAAAAGTAACTTAGCTCTGAATAAAACTGTTTTTGAAGCAACAGCGATATCGTGCCGTAAATTAGAAATTTAACACTGAGTGAAAAACCAAAACTACCTCACGAACTCAATGTTGAAGAATGTCAAACTGGTGCTGGTATGCAACATTCGAATTTAACTTCACGAAATCCCCAAATGTCTCTGGCCACGTAGTCAATCTTTTTCGATTTCTCTTTATAAAGATGCCACTATACATATAGGTCATATATATCTGATACCTAATATCTAATACCTAATGGGATATTTGGGAGAGGATAAAAGCAGCTATTTTACTAGAAGCATGTTACAGCTGTTGCAACAGTAATTCAGAATTTGAAAATACGCGAACGTAATTGATATGTGTACGATTTATAAGAATTACATTGAATACGATTAACAAATATGGAACATATGTATAAAAAACAACTTATCTGATACACTAGAGAAGAAGAGCAAGAAAATACGAGCGATATAGTATAGGCAATTAATACTAATAAATAATGGAAGAGACAACACTTAACCTCTGACTAAGATATGTAATAATAAATTGGCTCATAAATAAAATAGATATGTATCAACTACTAAAGCAAACTGTTTTTAGAAATGGGTTTGGTACTGTGGACCATCTTCAATCAATAAAGACACTAATCTAAATGTGCACAGAATATAACGTACCAATACATCTGGCTTTCGTTCACCATGAGAAGGTTTTCGATTCATTAAAATATTGGAATTAATTCAAGCAATGGATAACTTCTAAGTTGGATACACTAACATTATCCTTGCAATTAAATTAATGGCGATAATATAATTGATAAAATAAAAATTTAGAAAAATGAGGCTCAATAACTATTCGTCCTGACAATTTAAAATTCATTCATTACACAAAAATGGAACTACGTAAAATGAAAGAAGATTTGCAAACGATGTGGTGCAAAAAAATTAACTAAGAACAATGATAAGCAAGCCAATGGGGAAACAGAAGGAAGTATATGAAGAATAAAACTAAAATAACAAGCTCAGATAAAAAAAAACACAAATGGCAAGGAAATTGAGAAAAGTAACATGAGGAGGTAACAAAGCCAAAAAAAAATGGAATCAGTTTCATTCTGAAACCTGTCTTATATTAACTAGCTTAACACGTACTCCAGTCTTTCTTTTTCTGTCATCTTTAGGCCTTTTACCACTTTAAGCTTTTCATCTAAGCTGGGCACTTGGGCAGGGCACCTACCTTTCGGACTCTTTTCCAGTGTCTCATGTGTACCACCCGTCCTAGACAAATTTTCCAGTCTGTCTTTATTGAATATTGCTATGTTTGAGAAAATCAAAAATGTAATCGAAAATCAACTGAAGTACCGCATTACAATCCCAACCAACGTAAATATTCAAAAGTCCTAAAAGTCATCAAGTCGCAAAGAACCATGGAGCGAGCCGAAATAACAACGATAAACGTTGCCTCGCGCAGGGGTCGGATCTCACCACTCACCTTGATCGAGAGGAAAGTTGCTCCACTCAAAACGTAAACTTGTCGATTCTCATGAAATTTGAAATTCAAAGCGTTGGTTAGGAGCTCTCAATGCCCAAAAAATCAATCAAATTCTTGAAACTCTTTCTAAAGTTTTTAAGAAGATGCCTACTTATACAGAGTTACCACGGGAAGCATTGTGATTTTTAAGAAAGCAAAACGGAGTTAAGTTTTAAAAAAAGCTCCCCCACATTCATTCCAGTGTGTGTCTCCTCAGTGATCAGTTCCACTTCTCTACGAATGGCCGCCTGGTGATTTTTTCTTTATTATGTTACCCGTAGTTCGTGGTTTCGCAACCCATTTCATAATGGTTGGTCGGCCAATGGAGACAGAATGCTGGTTGAGCCGCTACCACTGAGTCACGGCTTCTAACATCCGCTTCTTCTTCTTCCTCTTATTATAGGCCAGTGGCCTGTTTTAACCACAAAGTGGTTCTATGAGCCTTGTTTGCCCTTAGGCCGGGTAGGTGACTAGCCTTGCCAGTCGCAAGTAAAAAAGAGTTCCCTTTTTTAGGGGTTAACGACTACCACAGATGTTATCGTGGTAGCCGCGGAGCGTACGATTTTTAAAATCCTTCTAAAGCTCGCCGGGACCGACCACTGCTCCATTTCTACTAAATACAAAATGGCGATTCATTAGGAGATGAATGGCCGCACCCCTACCTCTCACGACTCTTCCTTCCAGGAGTACTAACGCATCAAAAATGATAATGCTCCTCGTGGTCACCGTGTATGTCAAAAAAATTGTAACTCAACAAACACAAAAAATATTAATCTAGATTCGCACATCTGGGGGCCGATTAGAGTGAAATCCTAAATTACGTGTTTATGCTTTTGTATGAGTCATCTTTCTAAGCACAAACCAAGTCGGTTTCTCATCGCGTCTAAGAGAGGAATTCGTGAAAATACATTTTACCTCTTTTCACCCCCTCAGGGGCTGAATTTCGAAAATTCTCTTCTTTGTGGGTGTTTACGCCATAGAATTAATATACTCTCCGAATTGCATGTTACTAGATCCAGCGGTTTGAGCGGGGCGTTGATGAGTTAGTCAGTTTTTTATATTAAGATGACAAATATATCAAATGACTTAAAACTAGAAGTCTTCGGTAAATGTATTTCGAAACCATGATGCTCACGACAAGCCCAGTAAAAAATATATCCAACAAGCTCTGACATTGCAATGGTTGGAATAAGTATCAAAGACAAAACCCATAACGAAGAAATTAAAAAAGTTCTGGGGGTTAGCCGTTATAAAGACTGTTGCCTGTTTCCTATAATAAATTGAGTTGGGAAGGTCATATAGTCAGACAGTCAACACAACGCTAGACAACCATGCTAGCGAACTGGCAACCTAGATCAATTAAACACAGCAATAGGAAGTACTCAAAAAGATTGGCTAGTGATATAGAAACAACAAAATTATGGAATCGAATGACTTTACAAAAAGCACGATGGAACAAGAAAATGGAGGTATATATCCAGAAATTAGTGTCATACGTTTAAGGATAAAGAAGAACATTTTAGGGTATAAGCGAACAATAAAACATAGTATAAGACAGATTATGGTAGGAAAAATAAATGCATATTATTATGGATTCTGAAGTTTTTTATTGAAATGAAGGTACTGTAAATCATTCAAAGACGTAAAAAATGATAAAGAGTTAATAGATTAAAAGGAAAAAACACGCATAGAACAAAACAACACAGACACGATAATATCCACAAGTGTAACGAATGTTTGATTTAATAAATAATAATGAACCCCGAAACTATGTAAATAAACGTTTTTATAAATCAAATTATCCTTTGTACATTATTAACTATCCCGGTTGCCGGTCACTGGTCAGTAAACCACCCTATATAGTATTGCGTTACTTATTAAATCATTCTATGCAATATAAAGTGGGAGTGCTGCATTTACAGCTCTTTAGTTGATAACAAAATACAATAATGTAATTAACAACCGTTAATGTTTGGGTAACCTACACGAAATGACGACAAATTCTACCAAATACTTGTGACATTTCTCACAATAGCTCTCTTGAAATGCATTTTTAAAGCTGAACAAACAGGATAAATTGATTTAATCTCTCCAACTGCAAAATTTATCAGAGTAATAATACATCGTCCATTTTTATAAATCAGCCTTTTTGTTATATATTGTTTATCTGATTATGTTATCAGTAGTTTTTTCCGATATGATATCTTTTACGTCGTTATCAAAACATTACGATTGGCACTGCTTTATAATATAATTATCGCATTTGTCCGACTGATCTGTACAGTGGGTTGCCTATAACAGAAACCATTCGCACACAGCAACAGCAGTTTTCGCTATTTGTTTACACAATCAAATGGGCGTCAAATAAAATCACATAATCGATTAATTTGCAATGCGGGGCATATTTTAAATTAATTTGCCTGGTTAGGAAAGACGGCACCCGAGATCTAAAGCAAATAGCTTTTTCACGCAACTTCGCTCACTTATTCATCACTGCCAAAGTGTTGCATACTGCCACAAATATTTTTATAAATACACAAAATACTCCTCTATAATTGCATTAGTTCTTCGCCTGCAACAAGACGCCGCCCCTCTTTTCCAAATTTTTAAAGAAGCAATTGAGGCGAAAATCCCAAAATTTTCAACAACTTCTCAAGATGTTTGTATCTTGGGAATAGACAATTTCGGTGATGGATAGTCTTCATCACATCTCCTTGTTTGACAGGAAGGCCACATCGTCGGTTACATTTAAAAAAAAATCATTTTCTACATCTACATTGTCTTATCAAATTTCTTTTCCGACTGTTTATATTGCAAAGTAGCGAGTAGATCGTGCCTAAGTTGTCATGCATAACTTTTAAAATTATTTTTACAAGTATATTAATTTCTCTTGGAAAAATAGAAGCTTACGATCTGTTACGTTGTGTTATTTTCAGACAGTTCTATGGAAATAATTTTGACCAATAGTTTAAAAGTGCCAGCGTGGTCAAGTGGTTAGAGAACTTAGCTGCGGTGCTAAAGGTAAGAAGTTCAATTCTCACAAGTGGCAGTCATTTTACACATTGGGTACCGAAACAATAGCTGTGGTTGTAAGAAAATAAGGCAGTCGTCGAACGCGTAATGCTAACCACATCACCTAGTACGCTGTTAAAAAGGTATGCTAGACCAGTAGTGCTCAACTGGGGCGGCGGAGGATCTATATAGAGCCAAAAAAAGTTTGAAAAATTGGGGGCAGCAACAGCCCTCAAGGGAGCAATCATTAGCTTCAAAATAAAATAAAACATATGTTGTGTAGCTACACTACTTTGAGAACCAATCCCTCATAAAGGTCCTTGAATCATGTGAACAACTAAAATAAGATCCTATTTCCTAGAAGAAATGTATAGGACTACGGGGTAGACGTGCTTTCTGAATATAATGCTGGTGGAGATAACAACTAACAATACTTTGAAGGGGGCCAAGCTGATGTGGTGCACTCTCAACAGAGCCACAATAAAAAAGGGTTTGAGAAGCATTGTAATAGGCGACTGGGTTTCTGACCCACTTAGTCTCAGACCAAACTGCTACATGGTGTGTAGCGCCCCGAACTTTAATTTAGTTAAAATGTTGTTTTAGCAAAATTGGCATTCATCTTTTCATCAATATTTTAGAAAACACTTCTTTATGTTTCAAAAACTTGGTTTAAGCCTTATTGCACATATTTTTCAAACTAATAAATTCTATATTTCACAACTATTACAGATAGAAATCCAAACATATTCTTAGAAATATTGCAGTTATTTGTAAACAACAACAAGACGCTTATCCTATTTTTACAAAATATACATTTGAAGATAACAGGCGAGGAAATCATTTTAGAAAGTTATGGGGTGAAGTTGCCTTAACGATGAAAAATGCCACTGAATTAAGAGTGACGCAGAGGGCTATGGGAAGAGCAATGCTCGGTGTCTCGTTAAGGGACAGAATCAAGAACGAGGACATTAGAAGGCGAACACAAGTAACCGACATAATCGAGAGTGTAGCCGAACTGAAATGGTAATGGACGGGACATATTGCAAGACACAAAGATGACCGCTGGACAACAAAAGCCGCATATTGGCGTCCAAGAAAAACCAAGAGGAGCAGAGGCAGACCACATCTACGATGGGTAGATGATATAAAACAAATGGCTGGTAACAGTTGGCATCAGAAGCTCAGGATAGGTATGAATGGAGGAAATTGGGAAAGGCTAATGTCCAGGAGTGGACGAACAGAGGCTGAAGAAGAAACATGGGGTGAAAATGAATGGGATGGCCTTGAACAGCTTTACGGTCAGAAATTTGTTTAATAATTATCTTGCAGAGCGTATCAAAGCACAGCGATATACATAGAAAAAGACCATGTTACCTTCTTAACCGAGCTTTATGGACTAGTGGTTACCACGACTGCGTAGCATTCGGGAGGTCTTGGGTTCGATTCCCGTAGCCGTCTGCTCTGCTTCAAGTTCTTAGGTGGTTTCCCCGAGTCAACAGAGTACCTTCTCTGAGGCGAGCGCCGAGGCAGTACTTCTCCACCTTTCCTGACCTCTCTTCCATTCTCCTCCCCTCCTTTCTCTCCCCCAACCTGACATTTTCGTTATTGGTTGAAGAGGTACGCAAGGTCCCTATAGCAGCCCGCCCCCAGTTGGGGGGAATTGAAATGACCCTTAACATTTACCTTTTACCTTCTTAACGAAAAGTTGGGTGGGGATGTAACGATTAGTAACAAGACTTGTGCAGACTGAAACTAAATGAAAAGAAGTGAAAATACATGATGCACAGCAAAATCTTTGAAAATAGTTGTAATAAGAAACGAAATGTTAACTCCTGACAAGGCGGATATGTTTTGTTTTTGTTAGAAAACCAGACCAATTGAAGAAGTACAGGCACGATTAATGGCGGGTGTTGTCTTTAGGTAGTATGCTTAGGACTAAGGGGGCGAGGTTAATTTTAACTCATGGAAGTGAACGGAGTGAAGAAGAAAGAATATTGGGAGTGTGGGGAAAAGAAGGTATAGGTATTGAGAAAGATCTTCGACGTGACGAGACTAGAACTGCGAAAGAGAATGGAAAGGCGATCAAATGAAGAATTACAAAGGGTCTATAATCAACCCATGCGGAAAAGCACATGTTACGTTTGAAAGAACAAAGAATCACAAAGGGAGCAGAGTTGTAAAGTGGGAGATAGAATAAAGGAAACAAGATCAAGAAAAATGTGGAAAAGAGAAATTAGACAGAAAATGCTTCATAAAAACACGACTGGAAGCCAAATCGTTCAAAAAGTCATAGCCATGTACTCGTAAAGGTTCTTGACCTCGTTTATTATTATTATCGTAAAGAAAAGCTAAACCTAAAATAAGAAATAAGTAACAAAAGTTCAAATTTAGTAAACGTCCCACATTAATTAAATCCTAATTTACATTACGTTGTAGATAAGGTGCATACATTTTCTTAATGACACTATTAAGGCGACATACTTATAATTTTTATTGCAGCTAATAGCAAATAATGGAAAAGTATTAATGAAATTCGAGCGATATAAGATATTTAATGCTGCCATAAAATAACACTAAAAATAATTTTAAATGACTGCAAAATTACGCTCCAAGATAACACAATATAAATTATAGCAACATATTTTACCAAGTAAAGAAAGCTTTTACAAGAGATCATAGCGGGGTATCAAAGAAAAAGTCAATTTATGTGTTTGTCGCGAAATTGGCGTTCTACGCAATAGAAAGTTGATAATTGCAATTTTAATTTTTTAAAGTCGAAACTAATTTTCCGCTTCGCAGAATGTCCTGTTAAGAATGTTACGGGATAAATTGTACAACCGTTGGAAATGCCTACTACAACAATTAATGTTGCAGATTCTGAAATTTTTATCTGTATTAATTGCACTCAAAGAACCTCATTACTAGCTTGCAAGGCGAATGCCGCAACTCATATAAAGACTTTCAACTACTGCAGTATCGACTAAAGAATACTGAAAGCGCCAGAAAAAGTCGTAACGTAGAATTTGTAGAATGTAATCAACATTTTGGAATGACGTTTATCTTTAGTTAGTACATTTTTAAACTTTGTAAAAATGTATTGACAGTTTTAAAAATTATTTGAAATGCATTTACGTGGTTAATAAATTCTAAATATTTTTAATATTGAAAGTGGTATCCTACAATTTAAAACATTCAAGTACAAACAGTGCTGTTCTAACTTGTACATCGACCAAGACGTTTGAAGTAATAAAAACCTATGCAATTTGAGTAAATTAAATCGTTTGAAAGCTTCAGTTAAAACTTGTGGGATACTAAAAAAGGATTAATTGCTACAATTGGTTACGAGTATATCAAGCTGCTGAGAATAAATTGACGGTAAATATTTTTAAGGATTAATTTAAAATATATTCGAAGTAATTTTGTTTAACTATCTTGGAATATTCAATTTCTTGAAAATTCTATTTCAAAGTAAGTACCTGTATACATTTTCTTAGTTGCAGCAATAGTTTCTCGAGAGGCAGTAAACAACATGCCTTCAGGCTGCTCTCATAGAGAAACAGATCAAGAATGGACAGCGATTTGCTACCTTTACAAAAAATAAAACTATGCTATTCTAGAATGTGATAGGTGGAGTGGATTGTCAACAGTTTAACTTTAAATCTCAACTGAAATATTTCAGTTTTTCGTTTTAACATATCTAAAAAATTAACCCGCAGATGTCTTTTGAACTCAATAGGTCTACGGAATTTGTTTAAGAGAGTACACAAATAATCTAGTTTTAAAGCTATTACAACTATTTACGAAAATTCACCTTTAATATTATTATTTGTGAAAGTAAATACAGCAACGCTATTGCGTTTTGGAGTATAACGAGCATTATGTAATGTGTAATTAAATTTGGCTTTTAATTTGCCTTAACATAAATGTCCATCGATTTGCTTTTGGTATGGGGAACTATAGTCTGCGGTGCTGGTATTTTACCAATACGTATGAAAATAAATGAAAGAGTATAGCTAGGATAGTTCCTAAAAATATATAATTTATTATTAACAGTGGCGGAGACACAACTGGTTGAATTTAATAATTTTACAGAAGTGCAACAATAATGGTACATTTCTTTACATTCACAATAAACGTCTAAAACTTGTACCATTACAATAACAGAAATCTATCCGAGATCTTGGTCATCCATGAATCGTAGCATTACGACCAATGGTAGCCAGGAAAAGTTTGGTTCAAGTATTACGTCATTAAATGCGTAATGTGGAGAAGCTCCTTCGCTGTGGTAATAATCATTGTTTCTGTTACCAATCAAATACAGGGTCCTTCAACAATCAGGGGGTGGAAAATATTTCTAAAACTATGAGAGTTACATAAATATCGGTCATATAAAATTTGTAGGTACGGGTTTTTTTATTATACAGGGTGTCTCAAAAAAGTGTGGCTAATCAAACTTACTTTTCTTTACACACAATGCCTTATATTTAGGTAGCTCAAAAAATTTGAATTGAAGCACTAATCATTTTGATATAAAGTTGTATGGGTCTAAAGTCAACTGTTTGGGAGATATTAATAATTTTAATCGAAAAAGTGCTGAACTTTAGGCGGCTGCTGTAAGTAACAGAAAACAATTGAATGAAGGAAAACGCTACCAACAAATTATCTTTTTCCTGAATTACCTTTACAGTCTAAAATAGTGGGTGTGGGTATTAATGCTATACAGGGTGCTCAACATTTGCAAATCTAATAATTTCGGTTTTTTAAATGGAGCACTTTGTATATTTGTATATTTTTGAAAAGCCCTTTTAATGAGCTTTTTTTATATGTAACTTCATACAAATTTAACCGTTTCTCGGATATGCGTATTTTAGCATAAAAAACAAATCATGCTCTTTAAGATCCTATATTTCAAGGGATGACACACAGACGCCAATATACTGCAAATTAATTTGAACACTTATAACTCTTTGAGAACAACAACGAAACAGGTGTAGATAATAAAAATTCAGCCGCTGCTGAAACTAGAACTAACAAACACGAAAAAAACAAGAGACAAATAAATCTGAAAAGAGATTCCATTTAGGGTTAAAAAATGAATGATCAGGAGAAAGCTTATTAAAAGTCCTTTTCAAATGTACATATTTAAAATAATTGAAATTGTCGTGTTTGAAAATTATGAGCTTTCTGTATAGCTTTAAATACCAGAAAACGAAAGGAGAAATATTTGAACATTTAGAGTAATTGCGTATAGGATTTTAATGTTTTTGCTTGTGTTTTTCTTTTAATTTGATATTATTTGATCCTCGAATTAGCTTACTCCTGAATTTCTCGTTTTTCATGTTTATTATTTCTTTTATCAACAATGACTGGATTTATATTTTCTAAACCTGGTTTTATATTTTGTTTGGAGATCTCAGGTGTTTAAATTATTATTTTAGCGAGGTTTGTTTGTTATCCCTTAAAATAAAGCATCTTAAAGGGCTTCAATTGTTTTTTATGCTAAAATAGGCATATCTGGAAAAAATTTTGAATTTATGGTTATGAAGTTACATATCATAAGAAATTTCATTAAAAGGGTTTTTGAAAACTACAAAAATATACAGGGTGTTCCATTTTCAAAAATCCGAAATTATTAAATTTGAAAATATTGAGCACCCTGTATAGCAGTAATACCCACTATTTTAGACTCTAAATGTAATTCACGAAAAAGATATTTTTTTAGTAGCGGTTTCTGTTGCGACCCGAACCTTACGGGCACAACGAAATACGGGCGGAGAATCACGCAAGTCGTCGCGGTCGTGAATGATTGAACACAACGAATATAATTGTAATAACACTTTATTTACAATATATACACCAATGTAACACTAAAAGCGGACTGTATAATTACAAATTTAAACTTGTCGGTACTGATTATAGAGGAGATGTATATCTCTCGGTGTCTTAACGTGACTCTGGTCGTGCCTGTCTCTTCGAGCCCAAGAAAACTCGGACACTCGTTAAACCACCCCTTTAGGAGTAGGGGGAAGGAATGGTCGACCATCGCAAGAGAGAGCTGCATTTCGCCGAAAGCTCTAACAATAAACTAATGACATCCGTTTTAAATTGCAGATGGTATTTACAAATGACATGCAAATCCAAGATTAGGATCTTAAGTATGATAGATTGCTGGACAGCGGGAGATGAGCAAGACTTAAATTAACCTGGCTGCAGCTCCTAATGCCACGAACAATTTCTAGGATTATTCTCAAGTAAATATTAAATATGATGCTTCAACAGTTTCCTTTATTCAATTGTTTTCTGTTACTTACAACAGCCGCCTAAAGTTCAGCATTTTTATTAAAATTGTTAATATCTCCAAAACAGACGTTAGACTCATACAACTTTATATCAAAATGATTAGTGCTTCAATTCAAAACGTTTAAGCTATCTAAATATAGGGCATTCTATGTTGAAAAAACTAAGTTTCATTTGCCACACTTTTTTGAAGCACTCTGTATAATCAAACTATTTTAGTAGCGTGCACCACCTTCGTACATACAACTTTTAAATAAATGATATTTATGTAATTCTGATAGTTTTAGAAATATCTTCCACCCCCGCATCGTTGCCGGACTCTGTATTTTCACAATCGATATTGAAGAAGCTGCAATTGTTTCACCTGTAAGACGATCGTTGAATACAATAGAGTTGATGAACTTCTTGTAGATGATGGCGCTGCACACATCTATAGAGAACCCATACTGAAAATTTGTGTATACGCCAAATTCTAACACCTTTATCTTCGTAACTTATAAGAACGAAACACATATTTATCGCAATTTTCTCATGTTAGAAATTAGGTTACGAACTACTCATACCGAGGCATTCGCAATAGTTTATTTTACACTTAACTTGATCTCATAATAACCACAATAATTCGTTTTTTACCAGGGAAAAGTGTTTTAGACTCATGATAAAGGGTATTTGTTTATGACATCTTCTTTCGGACACTTAAGGTAGGTATGGACACTGTTTTTCTATTTCTCTAGTTATATTTACCTATCTATACTATGCAGCAGTGACAGTCAACCATACATTATAAAATTCTTCGAAGAATTATGGTTGACCTAGCATATGCAAGACAAGAAATATTGTATCTATTTATGGATATAATTAGATATACCCCAGTCGCTGTCGAAATATCAATTAAGTTTATTATAGCTTATTTCTCAGTGTTACTATGGCAAATGTAATTAAGTGATATAATTTAGTACATCTACGGTTACCAGGGTAAAGAAATGAAAGTCATATAAGTTATACATTTTTTTTATTAAAAAGATAATATACAAAACAGGTACTGTACTATCACTTTTGTTTTTCTTTAGCAAGATGACGATCAGGATTATCAAAATAACTTCGAACTGCATTTAGCATGTATATAAATGTAAGAACTAGCATTATAAAAATTGCTAAAAGTACTAACAGTACATCAATTAAATAGTACTCGAACCAAACCAAATCTGCACCTCTTGTTCGTAAATGTGCCGCTCCGTTGTTTCTCACCACATACTCTGTCCAATATACCGCCTTATCTGCTACATCCATAGGACGATCTCGAAACAACTGCGATAAATGGTGCGCGTTTTTTTGATACGAATCGTTATATAATAAGCTTTTTACAGCTTTCAAAACAGTTTCTTTAGAAATAGATGGAAAATCCATTTTTATACCTGCTCCTTGCATTTCGAAATTGAGAACATTTAGACTTTGATCGGCAAAAATTGGTATGCCCAAAATCGGCACACCACAATGAAGTGCTTCAAGGGCACTCAGTTGGCCCCCATGGGTAACAAATAATTTTGTTTTTGAATGGCACAGGATATCCACTTGTGGAAACCACTCTCGCACTACTATATTGTTTGGAAGAGATTCGGGAAAATTATTACTTCTTCCTTTCCAGAGTACTATTAAGGGTAGTGCAGCAAAGGCATCCATAATTGCTTTCAGTTTCTTTTTGGGAAAAGTGTCCATTTGTACAACGGTGCCCATGCTAAAGTAAATAATACCGTTTTCGGCAGCATCAACTAACTTTGACAAACTCTGTGAAAACAATTTTGTTACAATAAGTCGAAGTTGTGAGGATAAAAACAGTTACCGCTGGCAATGGGTTTGGTTTGTTTATATGCATCCCTCCAATTTCAATAAAACCAGGTACAGTCGGTTTAGGGTCGTTGATCAGAAAGTGACTATTGACTAGCAGTAAACTGGTATTGAAAGCCAAATGGTCTAATGGTGGCATATCGTTTCCAAAGAATTCTCTAGCCATCATTTCTGAAGGAATTGTCGACAGCAAATGGTACCTGGCAATCATTTGTGTTTTACGACTTATAACTTACGTCAAAATTTAAATCCACTAACAATGACAACATTACGTCCATTAAGCAGCTTTGTAATCCCTAAGCCAATGCTACCTGCTCAGTAGAAGTGAAGCTTGACGTGGTTTTGCCTGAGTATTACGAATTAGTTGGAGTGGTTGAAATACAAGCTTTGTGTTTTAAAAATACAGGTATAAATACTTGGCCCCTATTGTAAAGATCACCAACTGCTTTATGGGAGTAATCTTGTTATTATTAGTAGAAAGACTTGAACGCCACTTACCCAACTTTTGACAGAACAGTTGCAACGACAAGTTCAAGTTTATGCATTAAAATCATTTTACCTTTCCACGGCACAAAATAATTCGTAATGTATGAAGGGTTGTCCGGATTTCCAATTCTATCATTGCCCCATGGGAGATGCATCGTACTGATTACTCCAATTACAGGTATGCCAAATAGATGAGCAAACCCAAGCAAGCAGTCTGTTCCAAACACTTCCGCTACTATAACATCGTACTTGACTTTGGTAGCTTTAAGATTTAACGTTTCTGGATGTTTTAGAATAGGTTTGCACACTTCTGAACCATATTTTGTGAACGTGTACGTCGCAGCAGTCCATGCTCCCATATTCAGCGCTTCTGGTATAGATACGTTGTTTTCGAAAGAGGGCAATGTACCAGCGACGTTTATGTCGGTATATCTATAAAAATTCTGCATATTTCAGGGCCATAGATAACATTAATATTACCTAGGAATTGGATGATCTTGGGGAAAGTGCGAAAGCACAGCCACCTCGTGGCCTTTGCTAGCCAGTCCCTTCATGAGCTTTTCGAATACGTAAAAGTGACTTTTTATTGGCAAAGGAAACAGGCCTAGAACGCGGTAGCTGTAGCTATTCGGTGTCATTATGGATAACAATAAAAAGGTCAGAATTTCGCATCGCATTCTAAAACAAAACAAAAGTTAAACAATTATTATTTGCTTCAGATATTGAGTTTCAGAATTCCATTGAACAGCTTATCTGGAGGGAATGATAAGTTGTAGTAACTGTGTAACTTAGTAGTGACAGTAATAATTTTATGGATTTGTAGGTTTATTTGTAAAAATATATTATAGTGCGAAACCAATAAGGTTTTAACTTACATGAACTACGTTAAATGTATGCATCTATCTGTAAAGGAAGGATGGAAACAAATGGTACAAGTGCGGTACTAATCAATGTTCAACATGCACAACGCCCACTATACCCTTTGTCTTCTTTTGTCGAAGATTGCAATGCGAAGGTTAGAATTTTTCTAGGCGTAAACTATATTTGTGATAACTATTTTCTGAGATTAGAAATAAAATGTGGCAAAACAAAACTGTTTAGCAACATTCAGATCTTAAATTGAATAAGGAAGTTCAGCTGTGTTACATTTTCCGCATTTCAAAGGAGAGGAGGTGTTGCTTGTAATCTATTTTAGCTTTGATTAGCTGTAATGAGCATCCGAAAGATCATTGCAAATCGTTAGGGTATTTTCGTCCTCCTTATGAAGCAATCGGTGTCCTTTTCTAACACGCTGAGGATCCAAGACTGCCGAGTGGCGGGGAAAGTAGAATGTGTCCATTCCAACCGCGGTGTTTAAAGAGATCAGTCTCGGACAATATTTTGTTCAAGTTTCGTCCGAATTGTACCGCGTGTTGTACGAGTGATATGCGGGCAACTTGGAGTGTGCATTTTGAAGAACCAGGTGCGTATTTTCATTTGTTGCCAGCTCATTAATTGACACATTCGATTGATCTCTTATCGGTAATCCGCGTGAAATGTGTGTTTGTTGATTGTGTGCAAAGAATAAGTTTCTCTTGGTCAAATAAATGAGTGCAGGCGTTTACGGTGCTATTCGAAAATTGTAGCTTTATCATTTGAAAGGTGGCATTTAATTGTTAAATTTAATTAGGATGCGGCCCCTTGTACCCTTTTAAGGATGCTTGTGGGTGTTAGGCGCCTTAGCTTCGTCAAAACACTTCGGTTTGGTTCCCTCGTTTTAATACCGAGTTTCTGATCGAATATCGCAGATTAATGGTACTTAATACAAATTCAAGGTACGAGCGCCCACTTGGAAAAAAATCTTTTCTAAGCTGCGACAGTAGGCATTTATAATTAATCTTTATGTTGATCTATATCGTTTTATTCTTTCTCTTCCATTAATACCAATGGTTAATCTGCCTCGTTACATATTTATAAAGACGTTCTGCGGTCTAATTTCAGGTGGCTAATGACCACCACCGCTTAATTTTTGTGAATCGACGCATGTATTCCTAAATAATTAGATCGGTTTCCTAATTACCAACTAGGCAAAGAAACATAACGCAACTGGTGCATGTCGATTTTTCTATAACCTAGTTGATTAACATGATATTAAAGGCTTGCGCTGTTAATCAATACATATATGTAAATTGAGTAATTTACGGTGCTTCGCCCACCACGTATAATCTACCTCAACAAAACTAAAATGTGGTAAATAACAAGGCTTATTTTTCAAAGTTTACACGTAGGATGAACGGGATATGAGATTCTACAAATAGATGTATCATTTTTGTTGTTGTTCGTCATTCACTAAGCTTCATTATAAAGTAAAATTGAATATTTCTTAGCTCATGAAATACCATTGCTTCACAAATAGCTCGAGTGGGTAAAGCTTTTTATTTTCCGAAAGTGGGTTACAATATAGAACAGCATATGGTTTTATGCAAGATCACGAAGAAGACGCCAAATGTTTTTCTCCGAAAAAGGCGGGCAAAGTAGATACAGATAAGGCAATTCATGCTTCAGGCCAGATTTCTTCGTGTCCATATAACTCCTTATCACTTGCTAGAGGCGCACATGTCTACTCTTTTTACTTCGAACTAGTCATTAAACTAGCATAATGACAAAAGTACTTAGTAATTATAATGTTTACAAAGTCTGTTACTACAATACTTTCATTTAAGCAATTACTCAGCTTGATAAACTGATAGTATTCAAATTTTAAAACTTTCTGGTTAAATATTTTTTTAATGTAAGACATTTCTATTACATATTACAGGGTGTCTCTAAAAGGTTCGTACAAACCGCTAGCACAAATTTCCGAGGCTCGATTATCACGATCTAGCCCAACTTACCTTAGTCTAGAAGTTGATAGTTTTGGAAATGTCAATGTTATTATGGTTTTTTATTTTTTTAAATATTTATCTTGATAATAGCAGAATCTGCACGACATTTGGTATTAATGGTTTTATATTGGGATGAGAAAACCAGATCCGATCACAGTTTTGATGTACACTGCAGAAAGCGCCACCAGCAACATTTCGTCTACATCGAAAGCTTCATAACTGTTTTGTGACTTGGTGTATTAAATTTCTAATAATAAGTTCTTATTCCCTGGAATTTTTTCTTCAAAAAAGGTATACTTGATAGGTGTCACTCCGAGCAACGATTTCTGAGATAATTGCATGTAAATGTTTTATTGCGTACTGAAACTCGTCGTTGCCTTCCTTCACACTTTATCCAGGCTTAGGACTGGTCAAAAAAATGTGGAGCGTGTTTAAGGGCCAACGTGCCAACAACAATAAAAATTTACATAACAACGAGTTAACAATGATAAGAATAAAAAAATCTGATGTGATACACGCACACAACTTCCTTTTACAGTGATAATTAGCAAACCGTACAAAATAGAGCTTTAGTTGAAGAGACAAATTTTCTCTAAAATATTAAGCTGAATTCAAAAATGTAATAATGTACCGGGCTTTCTATTTAAAATCGGAGTTAATAAAAAAAGAAACCCATTTTAGAGGTACTGGAAAATCACCTATCTCACATCAATACATATTAAAAACGTAATAAAAATGTAAAGTTTGAAAAAAATCGATTTTCTTCAAAAGCTTGCTGTCGCATCTAGATAGTACAAAAAACTTATATATGAAGTTTCAACGCCATACCTCTTTTCGTTTTTGAAATATTCTGTTTACATACAGACAGACAGAAACACACAGACAGACCAATGAACAAATACATGTTTTTTGGGTTCAGGGGACTTGAAAACGTTAACATCTGTTGAAAACTCAATTTCTAATTTTTGGGGTGAATCCAATACTTTATTGTAAAAGGCAGTAAAAATGAACTGAAAAAGAACAATAGGAATAACACACAAAATCAATAACGAACTAAAACATGTTCATTGTTCAGACAAACTCTAAGTAAATATTCAAAATAACCTCCATTTGCAAGTACTCAAAGATTAATTCGATGGAGAAAGTTAAAGTGCACTCTTTCCATCATCTTTGCATCTAACCATAAAATGTTTTCTGAATTTTGTATTTGTTCTCACAATTCTTCTTCGGTGTGTACAGATCTAGAGTATAAATCTCTTTAAGAGTTCTCCCTAAAAAGTAATCTAACGACATTAAATCCGGTTCGCGGGGTGGATAATTTGCAGGAGCATCGATTTCGAAAATTCTTATTTAAATGATTTCTAACATTTAAGTGCGGGGGTGCACCGTCATGCTTTAACACATATTTTGTCTAGTATCCAGTGGAAGATCGTCCAATAAATTTGGAAAATTTACTCGGAGGTGTTCCAGGTAATTTAAACCGTTTAAACGAACTGGTAAGAAGATTTGTACAGTGCCCACCAAAAGTATGGAACATACCAAATAAAACTGAAATAAATGTTTTTTTTGTAAAAATCCTGAAACATGTCAATTTTCTTGTTTAAAAATACACATTGGAATGTCATCATTTTCCGAAATTCATTTGTTTGTAAGTGATGACGTCATCAGTATTTTTTTTAAATGTCAACCCCCATTTTTTTTAGTTTTTGATAGATCATTCAATTGTTTAAATGACAGTATAAAAATGTTGATACCTTACATAAGAAAATTTTCGAGAAATAAATTATTTAATGTTTAATAAACGCCTTTATTGAAAACCACAATAAACAATGAATACACAGAAGATTTTAATGTAAAAGCACCTGCAGGTATCAAAGTAAATGCTCAAAATTCCATCCATTCACTTTTTGACAATAAGCAAGTCTATCCACATATTCTCCTAAGACATTATGGATAACATCTCCAGTAATTCTTTGAATTTCCTGTCGAATACGATTAAGCAGATCTTCGATGTCTTGCGGTCTAGTAGAATATACTTTTGATTTTAAATAGCCCCATAAAAAATAATCGAGGGGTGTAAGGTCAGGCGATACTGATACCATTAAACATCATGTTTCAACATTTGTTAAGAATGTGTTTTGGTGCGCACTGTATATCCTTGGTAAGATGACAGGACCAATTATAAATATATCAATAATTCCTGTCCATACGTTGACTTTAAATTTATGTTGATAATGCAAAACCTTCATTGCATGCGAGTTTTCATCACCATACACATGTTCATTATGTAAATTTGTCACACCCCTTCTTGGAAAACAACACTCATCGGTAAATACATTTTTTTAATTAAAATGTTCATCCAGTGCTCTCAGTTCATTAATGAATCGACAGAACCCTAGTCTTAATTCTGAGGGGTAGACGCTGTTGTACTGTGTGGAGGTGGTATAGATGCAGCAGCTGTTCTCTTAAACTCCTATTTACTATATCTTTAAAAACTCCAACTTCCAAACCTAGGCATCTGGTGCTCAGACTCGGATCTTCTTCAACCCGTTCTAACATTCCTTCTTCAACCCGTTCTAACATTCCTTCTTCAACCTCAAGTGTCCTAATAGTATGATCTCGTCCATAATAAACAGTTGAAGGAGCAAAACCGCCGGTTTCTCGAAGACGTCTTCCAACAGCAGCAAATGTTTGGTGGTTTGGTAGGCGCTTATTTGGAAACTAGCTTAAACCCCGCGGCATATGCCGCATTTAAAATGTAGGACGAATTTAATAACTTTTGTTGCACTAAAGAAAGTTTTAAAAGCACGCTAGAGATTGGCAGTAAGGAAAAGTTCCAAAAAATATATTTTCAAATGGAAAGTCTCTGTAAAGGAAACGCTTGCCCCTGGAAGGCGTCCTAATTAATATGACGTTGTTGGAACGCAGTCAAAAAAAAATCCGGAAAGAATTAATGCTCTTGTGACTTATGAGATTATATGTGAGAATTATTTGCTCCACCGAAATAATTTTCAGCTGCCTGCAATCTGTGTTTCTTTTCAGGTTTAAGCCGTTGAGCGCCATAAAAATATAAATGCGGTAACTCAAGTCTCCAGTTACGCCGTTACTGATATTGTTAAATAACTCGATTAATTATTATTTCTTTGGCATTTTAAACTGGCATTATTATTATTATCTTTATAATAGCAACCATAAGTAACTGTTTATAATGTTTATATGCTAGCGAGTTAATTTTCTTCTTAAATCGCTAGTGAATTAATAGTAGATTGCTCTACAAGTTAAGAAAAGTGAGAGTTTTCCAGCAAATGTAAAAGTTTTACGTGAGCATGGAATTTTCCAATGTGTTAAACATGCAATTTTTCCGTGTAGTTGACAAAAATATCTTTTTAAATAATTTTGATCAAAGTATGGAAGCGCAATGTTTACTGTACTGTATAAATATAAATAACCAATATACATTATAGAATACTTGAAAATGGATGAATCTGTTATTAATTCATTTAGTTTCAATTTAAACTGCAGTGTTCTATAGCAGCTACTTGGCGCATTCGGTTACTTATTTAAAAATAGACCTGCGTTTTTCACATATCTCAGCGGTCGTGCTTTTAAAAACATGATGTTTGTATTTACTTATTTTACAGTACTGCAATTAAAGTGATAATAAATAAATCGATCAAATATTTATTTGCTTTTATTTTATATTCCAATACCAATATAATACAAAATACTATTACTTTCACTTATACTACATAAAGGGCAATGCCATTCAGTATTAGGTACAGATGTTAAGCCAATAAAAATCAGATAAAACCATTCCACGGAACAGTGCAAATTACAGCAAGCAATCATAGGCGTTCCATTATCAGGACCCTTACACAAACAATATATACTGTTATCTTTAGTTTGCGTGGCTACGAGAGCAGTGGTCCTTGTTTCCGTACTACTACTTTTATTACAAAACATTAAATTTGTACCATTATTAACATTTAACGACTCTTTGAATACATTCCAATCAGTATTAGCTGCAGCATCCTTAACTGCTTTATTTGTGAAATATTTACCGAGAAGTAGGGCATCCAATACCCAACTGAATTTTCAATCCCGGGATTTCGGTATTGAAGTAATTCTATCTGGATCCCGGTATTCAATACCAGGATTGCCGGTGTTCAAACCGGGATTCCCTGTTTTCAGTACCGGTATTTCCAGTATTCAATACCGGGATTTCCGGTGTTCAATACCGGGATTTCCTGTTTTCAGAACCGGTATTTCTAGTATTATCGATATATATCATAGGCTTGTAGGTGTATAATAGGTAAATATGCAAGCAACAGTGACAACACAACTGAACACAGTTTACGCCGTTTATGGACACATCTGCTAACTGCTACTACCCTGAACCATACTAATTATTATCTATCAACATGTTTCTCCATGTCTGGCGCCGGCCAGGCTGGGTAAGGCGACTCGCAGACTCTGCGAACTGCGACGCAGTGCACACAAAAGCAATCCCAAAAATATCGAAAATTCCGGTATTGGGGAAAAATACCGGGATTGAAATACCGGATAAAAAAATTAGGGATCCCGAGATACCGACATTTTGGGATCCCGGGATTGGATGCCCTACCGAGAAGTTCTGGCATCATCACATTGTTAAAAAACTTCATAGCAATAGCGCTTTCTTTTTCCCAAAATACCTCATTGAAATGTATTCTTTCACGGAAAAAATGTTTACTACTCCATACCACAAAATCACAGTAATTAACTCCAGTAATAGCGAGTTGCATTTGTATCTGGTAGTAGTAGCCATGGTTATGATCTAATTTAAATTCTTCATCCTTTTTTTTGTACACCTGAACATTTTAGAACATTTAGGTCATCTATGCCAATGTCCTTTGCGCAATAAAGACACTTAATTTCGACAACCCCCATTTCACCACCAAAAGGGCAAATTCAGATTACTATTTAAAATAGCATCTGCTTTTCCACTTAGATAACAAATATTAAATAATTAACGACACTAACTGTAGAGCAATAATATTGTAATGTTAAACATATACAGTGTGTCCCAGGATTGATGTTACAAGAGGTGAGATGGTCTAAAAAATTTTGAATTTTGTTTTAAGGTTCTGGGATTCGGTTCTGCTTGGTTTGAAAAGAATTTTAAGAATATTTTCAGTTTTTGAAAAACAAGTAAGGCCTTGACAGGAAAGCGAAAACTATTTTATTTTCAGGTAAAGTACCCTTTGTGTTCATGATACGGCAAAATTTGATTAAGAAAAATTGTTTAGAATGATAAATTATGGCCCGATACAAAATTTCGGAAAGATCTGCGGACTTATAAAAAACCGTTATTTTTGAGATAATTGTATGTTAATTTCAGGTAAACTACCCTTTCTGTTCATGATACGGTAAAATTTTATTAATAAAAGTTGTTTAGAATGACAAATTATAACCCTATACAAAATTTCAGAAGGATCTGTCGACTTAGATTAAAACGTTATTTTTTGGATTAATCAATTGCATTTATTAAAAATTACGGTTACATCATGTCACACACCAAAAATATTTGTTTACCTATTATATGTATTAACAGAAATAGAAAACAACGCTTTTTTGTTTATTGTAAACAAAATTAAAGCTGGTACATTCAACACTGAAACACAATTATAATAACTTGCAGTGACACTGTAAAATTTTACATTTATTACAATATATTACAATTCTAAATAGCTATTTAAGTCACAAGGAATGTAAGGACCTATTAACATTTGGGGTAGGCAAGTACAAGCCAAGACGAAGTCGCGGCTTGTTGCCTGCCGAAAATGTTAATAGGCGATACATTCCGAGTTATCTTATTATATTTTTCCCGCTGCTTATCGAAATTTTCCTAGATTTCTGAAAAAATCGTTTGGTTTGTCACCTGTCACCAGGATTAATTTTTGTGAGTCGTGTTACCTATGAGTGTCACATGTCACATAAACACTTGCAATTTAGAAACAAAACGTCTAAATCTGCATCTTGCTTTGCTAATTTTATTATCCTAAGAACTTTATAATAGTATTAAGTTCCGTTGTCAAGAAAAAGCAGCAAACAAATATAATCACCGGCTCACACGTTTTGTTACTAAGGCTGTATCACTGACTTACAAGATCAGCAGCGGGAAAAATATTAAATATTACTTAAAAATAGTTACACGCTTATCCCTAACAATAAAAATTAAAAATGCAGTTATTTGTTCGCAGATGCTAATAAAATAGGAAAAATATTTTTTTTTCAAAAGTTCTCAGCTTCTAACATTGTTTGTTTAATGTAATTTGCATCATAGCCCACAGAAATAAAATTAACTTTTTGGTTTTTTTCAAAGTTAGCATCTGCAACAGCAAAAATGCAATACGATTTATTTAAAAAATGCATTTGCATTTGTATTTGAGCTCTATACTTGGCCGTAACTTTATTTTGTGATGTTATATAGTTTGACACTGCTTTGTCTGTAGAGGGGCACTTCACTTCAACTACGAAATTGTCACTCACTGCATCTGGTGAAGCTCCGAAAATAGGGTGGTTCTTTGAAAGTACAATTCCCACAGAACTTAATTTGGTCTTCATATTTTTTTCGACAATTTGTAATACCTGCTTTTCTAATCGTCTACCCCTTTCCATTGCTTTGGTATCCCTCAGTTTTGTAACTCCAATTACCTGTTGCACAAATGAGCCACATTCAGTTTTGCAATGTGCAGCATTATATAATTTCGAGGCGGTTATCCTCCCATATCGTAAACGATGCCACAAACTGTCTTCGGCTTGCATTAGGGTACAATATGCAGCTTCCTTGCACAAATCTTCATTCATGTGCTGCTTGGTGAAGGTGATGAAATCATCATATAGGGCTCCACCACTGCTAACAAATTTTAATAATAAACCGTACAAATCCAGGCAGCTATACTTGGGTTCTTTAAACAGTTTAAATATTTCGCCAGCTGCTTTGTTTTGTACTCCTAAACGCATTGCCTCCTGATAAAAGTTACCCTGATCTTCTTCAACGGGATACCTCCAAATTCTGCCACAGTCAAAAATTTTAGCGATGTGCCCACTTTTGACAGTTGCGACTTCTTCCAATAGCACTGGACTTCTGTGGGTGCGGGTTCTTCGCTCCTCCTATGCATCCACATAAGTACTGCTACAGCATGCTTGCATCCACCTGTAAAAATTTTTTTTTTAAATTTTAAAACATTAATAACAGATTATTATTAAATTACCAGCTAATGCAGCGCAGTCCAAACATTCCACCTTCTCTACTTTACTCTGCTTTTCATTTACTTGTAACACCACATTATAGTTTTTCGCTCTCACTCGGTGTTCAGGATAAATTCTGCATTTAACGGTGCACAATTCACCCTCTCGTCGGAGCTGCACATATCCTATGGCTGAGCACCGTAACTTTCACGTCCAGCACTAACAACAAAACAACAATAATAATAGCACCAGAACTACAGAACTAATTCTATTCAACATAAATTAAAATAACTAACTTGAGTTTTAATTTCAATGCCAGATAAATATTTTAGCTTACAACTTATTTTTTACGGTAATCTTGTATTGTACGACGCCACCGATGAACTACTGTTCCTAGAGTCAGTAATCTTGGAGGGAGGGATCGCTAACATGTCAAATACCTTACACTATTGCCAGACCTTTGTTTATTTGTACAGCAATTTGGGGTCTAATTCGTTTTAGTTTGCATGTTTATCGTGGTCCTAACATCAATGTCGAATAGAGGTGTTCTAGCTCCAACTGTTTTGTGAATGAAGATAACATTTTGACACTAAACCATATCCGTGATTCTTGCAGGTGTTGCGGTTAGGGTCAAACTAAAATGTATTGAACGGTTGACGAAGCGGGGATTAATACATAATTTCCTTCGGTGTAAATGCTGTTAGGTAGATATGGCGTTTGTTTAACGATTGTTCACGATTAAAAGCAAACTAAAAATAATTTGGCGCCAAAAGCTGTTGAAGCCAAACAATAAAGGTCTGGCAACGTTTTAAGGTAATTTTAATCTAAACGATCAGCTGTTCGCGCCTCCCTCCAAGATTACTGACTCTAGGAACAGTAGTTCATCGGTGGCGTCGTACAATACAAGATTTTTAAAACTTACCTATTCTCTTTAACACCACGAATTTCACAGGCAGAAAAGCAGTCATTGTTTAATAGAATTGATAATAATGAAAATTGTGCAGTGCGAAACGCATTGATTGCCTCTGTTTTTGCCAGATAAAATTTCCATGCAAATCTTAGGTTATGTCACACAAAAGCACACAAAATTAAAATGGAAAATATAATAACGAATACTCACTTTTCTACAACAGAAATGAGGGTTTCCTTCTTCGTAAACTAAAGGCCAGCTGTCAACACGACGATTTTAGCCCTGTTGCCAGATTTACACTGTACGAAATAAATTTGTAGAAACGGTTTCAAAATGTACCAGATTCCTAGAATTGTACCAGGTCTGGCAACGCTGCTAATATCAAGACCACGCCCACAATCGAACTACACATAGACCACGCGCATGCATGTTTGACCTTGGGAAGTGTTCTGCTTTATTATAGAGTTATGATTATGATACTGTAAGCTTTAATGAATAATTTTTTTCTAAAATTTGAGCGCTTCTTAATTTATCTTTGTTGTTAATTAATACCAAATATTCATTCCATCTATTTCAAATTGCATTCGCATAATCCGTGTCGAAAGAAAAAGCTTAATATGCATTAATTAATTAGTGGCAATTAACTGGAAAAGTTTAAATTCGTCCACATTTTTAATCGTATCCTAAGATATCCATAAATTACAAAATATGCAGTTTGCATAAAATCCGTTCTCTAATAATTACCAAGGGTATTGTAATATTCATGTCAAAATTCAGGTGTCTGGTAGTTTTTGCACGAAGCATCCTAGAAATAGTGTAATATTACTGGACTATTATCGAGACGTTTTAATTTAAAAAATAAACTGTACTTGCAGCATATTTGCGTATAACTTTTTTTTTCTATCTGCAGTTGTTATCAGAGCTGGACGGTACTGTAGTATTGACCTCAAATGTTACACTCAAGAATGGATGCAGTATTCGGGTAAAAGTACTCCTAACAATTTTTTAAGAGCATTCGAATACTTATACTTTTTCGAGTTTTCACTGTTTTCACTATTAGTGTTTTATCCCATGACTAATACAAAATAAATAATAATATTAGTGTAAAATAATTGGAATTCTTGTATTTTTCTCATCTTTATTAATCAAGTCAATTTTATTAAAATAAAATGTCGATATTTAAAATTAAATAAAGAAGACGTTAATACTACTTTGTATATATATATATTGTAAATACAGTACGACCTCGAATATCCAGTTAGTCGGGACTGAAGTTTTCATGGCTAATTAAAAGTCACCGTCAATTAAAGTTTTAGCTATGCATATGAACGCATGTTACAACACAATACAAAAATAAACATTGACAAGCGATTCAATGTAAGAAAGAAATATATACCTCAATGAAAATGTAGTACGTAGATACATACTTCAAAAACTAGTTCACATTACGATAAAATTTTTGTCTGTCAATTAAAAAGCGGTTATTTTTGTTGCTCTTTACTTCCCTCATCTGAAAGACGAAGGAAGTATTGTAATCACGAAAAAATCACCTTCTGAGATTTATTCAGATCTTGAAACGTGATCAAGCTCCCTAGATGACAGAAAAGAGGTTTTCTTAATTCCGTCTGTCTGTCTGTCTGTCTATCTGTTAGCCGTATAGCTCAAAAACTATTTGTCGGAGGAAGACGATATTTTGCATACATATTATATATCTACCTCGCATGAAACCGGTACAATTTCGTACAAATATATACAGGGTGAGCACCTTAAAAAAAATTAAATTTTGTTTATTTTTGGATTAATTTTGAAATAAAAGAAAGTAATAATTTTCACATGGGTCAGGCTTTACACTTGCCGAAAGTAAGACTCAATTGATACAGGATAATGTCACAAAAGAGTAAAACCGTTTCAACAATAACAGCATTCCCTTAAATAGAGGCGCGCTCCGCACCCATTTGTAATAGCCTCGGTGGAGCGGTTCGACTGTGGATGCAGTTACGATTTCTATGCAGGTGTGGTTACGAGCGCTATGCAGATGCGGCGGGTCCAAGCCCCAGCGGGATACATTTTTTTTATTTAAACATTTATTTAGTTTATTAGAAACGAGAAGATATTTTCACTCCTAACTTAATTTGATTTTTAAAATTATTTAGTGTCACAATGTCGACGAGGAAAGTTCTGGGTAAAGCCTTTTACAGATTTTTATTTTTCTATTTATTTTCTTCTACAATCTGCTTCATTCTCATCAAAGAATTCACCAAATATTTCCTGTGTCTGCTAAACTGCTCTGTTCACCTTAGAAATCTTCTTTATCCTTCCGGTTTGATACAATAGGTTTGGCTGAGAAGTTTTCAATAATCTTATCTTCACTCAAAAAGTCGTAGATCGCCTTTGTTGCACTGAATATATATAGGATAAAAATCGAGTTAAATAAATTTAATCGGCTATCTATAAAAAAATAGTACGACTTTTAGGAAAGTACTGGGCATAGTATGGTTGGTAGATGACATTTGAACTGAAATTTCCATCATATTCAGATTTCCAACATGTTATTTCAAAAATAAAAAATTTCAACTGACGTAGTAGAGGTATGTGAAAAGTGTAAATAAATTTATAAATTTAATTACTGAAAAAGTAAATAAAAAATGGCAAGGTGTTTTCAAACTCTTCAAAAATAATATAAATGTGTTTTTTTCATATTTATTGAACATAGAGCTCAGTATTTTCTGAACGAATTTCTGTTGTGGTGGGCACCAATTGGAGAGGGAAAGAAGTCGATACTCCATAGAACTAATTCGTTTAGAGTTGCTAATTTTCGTTAATTTTAAAGAAACTTAAAAATAATTCTACGAGTTAGCAACAAATGACAAGACTATGCGCGCCAGGTTCAATAAAAATCGAATAGTGATAATGCTTAAAAGGACTGTCTACTATTTTGTTTTTGTATAATCAAATGATCTAGCAGCTGTGGAATAAAGGTTTGTGAACATTTTTGTCTTTCTTTATGTTTATAGTTTTAAAATTAATGTTAACTTGGTTAATCTCCTTGTGACAATAAACATTTCTCGAATACCACAGCGCTTTGTAAATCAATATAACCATCCGCTGGAAGCATTAAAGTCCTCTTTCATTTCAAATTTTTTGTGAAAATTATATGTTTGGCGAATACACATAGGTCCGGATACGTACGTACATCTTCAGATCTTTTTTGAAAAAACTATTTCGCCTCTGAATCGTCCAAAGCTTTAAATTTAACATCTTTTAATTTTTTTTTGCGGGGACACTGATTTACCACTACCACCTTCAGCAATGAAAGTAGAAAATTTTGCTTTTTTTATTACGTCTCCCACCGTTAATTTCCAACACCGGCAGTTTTGCAAATTCCCGACACTTAGACTCCATCTTCATATTGCCTGATTATTTAAATTTTTGTTAAATTGTTACTAAAATATTTTTGTAATTGCATATATACTTTCCGCCCTCGAGCGGTCAAACTGTGAAGTCGCGATATCACAGTGCAAGTGTTTTAACCACACTGTGCGATAACTATTTTATAGTGGATACTAAAACGAACTTATTTATAAACACCAGCAAGGTGGAAAATTAAGTGCTACTGTTTCAACCGTAATTTATGTCTCAAACAAATACAGCCAACTAAAGAAAGTCAGACAAACTTTTTCCACCAGCAAGTGAAATAAATAAAAGATACGTATGAAATTCAGACAAGTTAATCAAAAACAACCCCTATTATTTACTTTCTACTCAAAAAACAGCAGACACCGATAGGCAGCCAGTAAGTTAAGGTAACACCTCTCCAAGTAATAAAAACAAAATTCCACCATATTTCTCCACAAGGTTAACAATCACCAAGATATAAAAAATATTAAACTAATTACAGCGAATCACGAATGAACAATTCACTGGAGTTTCACACCTTCCAGAATCCGATGTCAGTAATAATAAAAAATGTACCGATTTCCCTGACGGAAACTAAAATAAAAACAGAACTACAAGAACAAACTCTGCCCAAAACCAGTGTAACGCGTTTACTAAACAAAAGCAAACGCCCAATCCTGGTTTGTGCAGTTTTACTGCCAGCGAACGAATCAGCCAATGATATACACAAATTATTAACACTTTTTCATAGAATAATATCAATAGAACCGAGGAGGAAACAAGTAATATTCCTCAGTGCCACAAACGCCAACGGTATGGTCATAAAAAGAATTATTGTACAGCCAAACCAAGATGTGTCAAGTGTTTAGAAGAACATCCATCAAACAACTGCAAAAACAACTAAAGAATCATCCTATTGTGTCAATTGTGATTGTTATCATCCCGCGAGTTACCGGGGTGCCCCCACCACCAAGAATTTTAGGAACGGCGAATTCCTATTAAAAATACAAAAACATCTCAAAATTATAGTGATCCTAACCTCTACATATACCCCTACTTCCTTTTCTTCCCTCCTAGACAACATATTAAAATGTATTAAGTGACTCATCATCCTTCATAGAACCCAAATAAAATAATTCATAATGAAACTTTCAAATGTTTCAATGGAAAGCTCACACAAAGCCCTTCATAACATAACGATACTTAATTGGAATGCTAATGGTATTAAACAACAAAGCTCAATATTTATATCGTTCTTATCTACATATCGTGTCTTTCGGAACGACTGAGTGGGGTGAAGTAGCTATCATTAACAAACAACAACTACACTATAGCACTCCTGTGAAAAAAGCACTAGTAGTCTCGACACTATTTCAGTTACCTTAACCACCAGCAACAATGATGAAATCAAATTTGTTAGTGCATATAAACAACCCAACAAAATTCTAAGAGAGACCAATGTTATTAACCTATTTGGTACACCTTAACAGCAAGAGTACGTACTGGAGATGTCGCACTAACAATTCTAGCGGAAACAAACTCAACAGCCTTCAGCGCTTCGTGAACTCCAAATCCTATCACCAACCAAACGAAATCGCCTATCTCCTATACAAGACATGATCATCTGCCGGACATACTAGACATCTTTATCCTCAAAAATGTTCACTATCCAATTCAACAAAACGTAATATCCTAACCCGGGTCACCTACCCGTCCCCATAACCAATCCCAAACTATCCAGATTAATTAGAGAAATTGGGAAGAATACATTCTTGACTTGATACTATTAAAAATCAGACATAGCAGAGAGTAGCGGGGAAGCAAAAATCCAATCCTCAAAAATTACTTAATAATCTAACCCATCAAATCAGAAGAGAAATTGACAAATTCTTAATTTACAATTACAGAAAACAACTTGAAAATATTGAACCAAGAATCACTGAAGTATGGAAAACGAACAAATATATAACTAAACAATACGAAATGATTCCCACCTTGATAAAATACGACACGTCATACAGCAAGGACGAAGAAAAATGTGATTTATTTGCAGAATACTTGGCAAATATGGTGCAGTTGTACATAGAAACGCACTTAACAGTAATTACTGATTTTAATGACCCCACTTCTTCTACCGAACTTTCTAACTGTGTAGCTCTCCCATTACAAAAAGCACCGGTACATGAATTCATTTCCAATACTGTTCTAAAAAACTCTCCAAGAAACTGCTTGCATCCTTGGCTACTTTATTTCACTCTTGTAAGAGATTTGGCTACTTCCTCGGAAAATTACCCACATACTGATGTTTCCCAAGCAAGGCCAGAGCAAAAAGGACTGTAACAACTATCGGCCTATAAGTCTTCTCCATTCGTTATTAAAGCGAAACAGGATGCCCTCAAATACAAGCTGCTCCATACTAGCATACCTTCATACCTAGTATCTCATTGGCATTATCTTCTCGTTTCCGAAAGACAAAAAATGTAGTGCGCATCAATGGCTCTATTTCCACCGAAAGAAATATTCAAGCAGGAGTATCTCAAGATAGTATATTGGGACCAACATTGTTTAACATCTTCTTGCACGACATTCCAACTTCTAATATGAGTAGAATTGCCCTCTTTGCAGATGATGCTGTAGTAATAGCCCAGTACGAAGATTTGATAACAACAATAAACCACCTACAATCAGCAATCAATGTTCTCAACAGATGGTTAACCAAATGGTGCATAAAACTAAACCTTGCGAAATCCACAGCAAAAATATTCACACTGAGACCACTCTGATATAACAATATCTGGATTGGTTATCAAATGGCATCAACGAACTGAAGCAGTGGAGTACTTGGCAATACATATGGATACTATTCTAAATGGAGTATACACATCAATAAGAAATTGAACCAGGGATATGCTAGATTAGCATAACTTTATTCATTGCTGAATAGGAATATACCACTTCGACGAGAATGTACAGTGTAGCTCTTCAATAGCCTCCCCATGACAATCATCACATATGCCTGCCCGGTATGGTGTACAACATCAGCTACCAAAATTAGAAAACTGAAGGCATAGCAGAATAAAAATCTCTATATATCATTAAACGCTCCTTGGTACATGCGCAACCAGCAAATTCATTATGAACTACAAATCGACACAATACAACAGTTCATAAAAAGACTTACTAACAATTTGTTCGACAACGTACGTAATAGCCAAGCAGATATTATAAAACAACTGGGCCGCAAAAATATCCACACCCGCGTAAAATGACATTTACCACAAGACCTTCCAGTGTAAAACTTCATCAAGTGTCAGCGCTAATCAAAAGTGACTGTTAATTTCGGGGAGATATGTTCCTTCAATGCTGCAGACTATTCTTCTAGTACATGTTGCTAACTAGCCCAGGCCCAGTCCTCATTTTTAGTAGAAATTATCCTTAGTGCCCTAGGAGCCTCTGGGTTGTCGACGTCGTATCAAGGAGGCATTGGCAGTAGTTAAAAACATCATTTGTTCAGGTAAAGTACCTTTTCTGTTTTGAATGTGGCAAAACATCATTAACTAAAGTTGTTCAGAATTTAAAAAACACGTTTAAAGGGTTGCTCCTAGACTACTAAAGAACATTTGTGGCAAAAATGAGTTCTACATTTTTTAGCTAAAAATCTTTTATGCCTGGTCTAAACGTAATCATGCATAACATTTTAAGATGTTGAACTGGCTGATTTTAATTTTTAAAAATGTCATACTTACTAATTTATGCTTACAGTCATGAAAACAAAAATACATTGTTAAAAATTCTGTAAAGGGCTTTACTTAGAACTTCTCTTGCAAGTGGACGTTGTAACACTAAACAAATTTAAAAATCAAAGGAAAATAGGGGTCAAATATTTTCACGTTCATAATAATACTGAAACAATAAAAGAAAACACTTGGTAATGCAAATTACATCAATTTTCAAATAAAAAAATATTACCTTAATTTCAGAATAAAATTTGATAATATTCTTATACTTTCAGAACTGAAATTAATCTGACCATACAAAATGCAGTCTTCAGTTTGTGGCTACCTAAATTTCTATTTTTGTAATAGTTGTTGGACTTTCCCAGAAACATCATCTTGAAAGTATATCTATATAACACCTCATTTACACGTCCTAGGTACCACCTTTCATCATAGCAAACAATAGAACTTGTTAACAGGAATGTTCAATTCTTCATCGACTTCATATGGCATTACTTCTTTCTGTCTCTGTATTGGTGCTGTCATCATCTGCAATGCACTATCGCTACTAGTATTTTGAGTAGTTGGAGTCACTTCCTCAATAAATGAATTAATTGAAGTTATGAGTAGCCGATTACCTACTTGTTTTCGCCTTTTCTTCTTCTTTTTCTTTCCTTATGTATTTATTTTTTCCCAACTTACCCAACAGAGCAACGTTGTTACTTCCGTCGTCTAAAAGACGAGGGAAGTACTATTGTAATCACGAAAAAATCACCTTCCTAGATTTCTTCAAATCTTCACATTTCAGGGTCCGTAGATGACGAAAAACAGGTTTTCTCAATTCCGTCTGTCTGTCTGTTGGCGTTATAACTGAAAAACTATTTTTTGGAGGAACGATATTTTGCATGCATATTATATGTTTACCTGGCATGAAGCCGAGAAAGTTTCGGAGAAATATATACAGGGTGAGCACCTTAAAATAATAAAATTCTTATTTTTGCTTTAGCTGAGAAATAAATACAAGTAATAATTTCCACATAGCACACACAGGATTTATCATTGGTGAAAATGAAACCTAACAGATACAGGGTAAACTATCAATTAGACAGAAGAGTATGATGCTTTCTAATGCAGCAGAAACTCGTCCACTTGAAGTACGTCCGTGGCTTGGTTATTTTAGCCTCGTAGCGGACGAAGGATTTTTTTTATTTGCAAAAGATAAAATAATAATTTGCAAATAGCTCAGGTTTTATCATTGACGAAAATGAGACCTAACAGATAGAGAGTAAACATCACGGATGGGCATATTAGTATGACGCTGTATAACGCAGCAGAAACTCGCTCAATCCGAACACACTCAGTTATTTTAGTGGAGAAGAAAAAACTGGCTCGGTATATTCGTCTCGGAGATTGGAGTTCGATTCCCAGCAGACTACATTTTTTAAATTTGCAAATTGATCAAAATCGCGTGAGACGTTACTCGTCGGATACTTTTTTGTTCTAACAATCTCGCATTGCTAAAACCCTGATTTTGTCAATTATTTTTTACCCAGAAGGTACTGATGTACGTAAAGCGTGGTAAGTGAATAATACAAATGAAATAGAATAAGCATATACATACATTTGATTTTTATTATACGTATTTTTTCACACGTAAATGCATTATATCAATTTAAAGAAATGTAAAGACGATGTGTGTTTACTGCTACGTGCCGGTAAGTATGCTTTCTGTTGTCGCGTTGCATTTGTTGATGCCATTAAATAGCGCTTAAAAAGTGACGCAGGCAGGTACAGCATCCTTTAACAGTAAAGTTTGTGCACTTTCCGTTAAGTGACTTTGAAAAGGCGACACGCTGACAAACACGTGCAGATGATAAAACAATATGACACCGTCTAGGGTGATACTCTTCTTGCCAAAATATACCGAATAAAGCCAAATATGCTTTAGTAAAAAATGCACCCTTAAGAACTTACACCTCCGAGAAGTTGAATTTTTATTTTTGGATTTTCTAGAAAACTGAAAAACTACTTATGGGAAAAAGGACGTACCTAATTTATATAGAAAAATTCAATCCTTTCTGAGATACACATATTTTAAGTTATTTTTAAGCCTATAACCTGTGGACACTTTTGTATGTAGGAATTGTTACTTAAGGTAGCACGTGCTATAAACTCGCGTATTTCGCTGAAATGATTATTTACGAGTATCATTATTGTTAAAATGTCTCGAATTTTCCAATTTCGAAATGACAGGTATGCTTTGCCACTATGGTCAAGAGCAATTTTGTGGGCGTAATAATAACTTCAGATGCCATTATCTCCGCAACCATTGCTTTCTTGAATTAAGTACAATTTTCTTATGTGAAATTAAAACGTCATACCCGCAGTACCAAAAATGTAAAGATAAAATAAATATCACCCTTTTAATGCCAAGCGGGTGTCCGCCTATACACAGATCTAATTTCAGTTAGATGAGGATTTACCAAAATTAATTAAACTACATCGTGTCAAGTTTGAACTTGACGCAATAAGTAGTGTTGACGTTTGATGAATATCAAAAAATAAATATTCAACTTCTTGGGCTTGTAACTTCTTATGGGTATTTTTTTTTTGTTAAGGCATATTTGGCTCTATCGGTGTATTTTAACGAGAAGGGTATCCCCCATGTATAAGGACGTTTACTGTACATCCAACAATGGCAAACAAATTAACATTCTAAAAAATATATAAACGGCAAGTGGCAACCAGGACGTGCTAGGTTAGAATATTTTAATCACTTATAATTCTTGTTTGTTTCCTTAATAAAATAGCTCAACTGTTATACATAACTTGCACGGCTCACATATTTTTCAACATAGACACTTATACAATAACATTATCTCTCTTTTGTTTGCTATCGTGTGCGGAGAATAAACGCATTTATTGTAAATCGCAAGCGCAATAGCCCCGAGCATCCTAGTTCCTAGGTGATGTAGGGATGTGCGGTACGATCCGATATTTTGAAGTACCGGTACTTTGTCTTCCGATACTCGATATTTTGTACCGGTATTTCAGTCACCGATCCAATCCAATACGATTTATTTTTGGTCAATATCGGATCGGCAGGACCGACCCTGGATTTTTGCCGCCTGTGTACAAATAATTCATCTTTTGACTATATAATGAAATTTTTAATTTTTAATATAAAGTTTTCAAACTAGAAATTTTGAAAAAAGGGGAAAGCTCCAAAATATGCCCTTTTTCTTCAAGGGTAAAAAACCTAAGCCATGTGCAAATATTACCTTTATTGAACTAACAGTTCTTGAAGTCTTAAATGGTCGAACGTAGATAACTTTCAATAAGTAATTTTCAGCTTCTACAAACGCAAGAACAAAAATCAAAACAAACTGATTTTGCTGAGCCGAAATGTTTCTGTTTAATCTGTGTTCGTATTACGCTTCGGATTTCGACTGGTACAGCAAAATTGTAATTAATGAATTGTAAAATAATGACTAATCTGGTGAAGTGGAGCTCTCATGTATCCCAACAAATTTTATGGTGATGATTAAATATCCAAAGAGAACTTCATTATTCAGCTTAACTATTTATAACAGCAACATCAACTTCTCACTAGGATATCGCAGCGAAATTCGGTAAATCCCCGAGATTATAAAAAATTGTGCCTATAAGGTAATTGCCACAATTGTGTCACTCGTCACTCCATCGCGGTCGCCGTGGGTGTTCGGTAAATTAATTAACAGTTCTGTTTATATTATCAGTTTTCTTTTATTATTCAGTGAAATTATGGTTTATATTGTGCTTTTTTAAGCAAATATGCCACTTCCAACCAGTATCGTTTGGAAAGTATTTATTAAGACAGATTCTGGAGGAAAATGCAGACTGTGTCAGTGTGAAGTTAAAAGTTCAGACGGAACTACAAATTTAAGAACAGTTCGAAAACGAAAAGGGAAAAATGGCCATAATTTATTTATTTATAAAAATAACTCTATCAAGTGGCATGTCGTTAGAATCGTTGAAAAATTGCCTTTTTGATAAAGTCATGGCCGACTATGGTTTCCATTAGAAAAAACACAAGTTTGTATCATAACTCAAAAATTATAGCTTAAATAATGTGTTATTAAGCACATAATGGTCTACAACTTTTTCCTTTACATATTTTTTCTAAAGTGAATAATAACAGAGCTATAGGCACCGAACGAAATTAGAAAAATATAATTTTTGCGAAATATCTAGTTAGCCTTGCATTTTTCCAAAAAAAAACTCATTAAATTGAGCTCGTAAAACTGCAATTCTTTCCCCATTTAACCGTCTCTCTATCTCTAATACTTTCCGAGATCCCCATGCTAAACGTTCAAATAAACTCACCCTGTATACTTTTAATGTTTCAATTATTATATTTATGTTAGTTTTAAAGTTTTTGAGCGTTTATATGTATACTATACTATACTATATAAATGTATTTCTAATACTGATTTTGCAATAATTATTTATTGTTGATTTCTTGATTGTTACGCCACTATTATTGCTAAACTTCTATTTGCTATACTACGACTAGAAGTGTGGCATAAATGAGTTTAGAAAATATCCCGGATCGATTGTGTACCGGTATTACATGTACCGGTACTTTTGTATACGATACTGCTCCGAACCGGTACCTTTAAGTCGATACGATACGATACGATGGTACCGGTACTTTTTGGTGTATCGAACATCCCTAAGATGATGCTGTAGACAACCCTTGTAATTTTTGATATAAATCTGAGGAAATCTTTGTGAATCTCTGGAAATCTTTATAATCCTTGGAAATCCCTAAAAATCCCACAAATTCTTCGAGAATCCTGGAAATCCAAAAAATATCCTCGGACATTCCAAACATGTACACCAAGGGCGTAGCCAGGATTCCAGTTAGTGGGGGGCATACATTTAATTACACAATCAACTACTATTATTATTATAGTTTTATTTCATTTTTTACAAATTACAAAAATTATAAGTTGAAATATCATCAGTTTTCGCAAATCTGCTGCAGATCATAGCTTCTTTTTTTTTAATGTTGTAGAATGTGAATTGCAATAATGATTATAAATCAACTGCATTTTGCTCTTTATAAATGTTTAGGGGTGGGCAACTGCCCACCCCTGCCCCTCCCTAGCTACGCCCATGATGTACACTGTAAATTCCCCAACGATGTACCTATCCGAAAATTATAACATATTCTTAAACCGGCATTTATAAAAAAAATCTAAATTTTTGACATAAATTTAAAGACCACTCTGGTATCGATTCACTGCTAAAAAATCAACAATATCTAATTTCTCATTAATATATTGTTATTTTTATTAGACAATTTCCTGGTTGGTCGCCACGGAGATGGCGTAATAAATGACAACGCGGAGAGGTATTTAAAAATAGCACAAACTTAATAGCAAACTCGACTAACTTAGACAACGAAATGAATGTAGATATTTTTAATTTCTTCATACCTTAATATGTCATTCCATGGGGCTTTTCAAAAAAGTGCAGAAATAATTAATTTGATATTATTTGTTACACAAATTCGCCGGGAATTATTAGTCCACTATAAATAACCTTGAGATTTACAATGGTATGACTAAACCTTTACTGCTGTTATGTATTCTAATTAAGTTTGGCATTTAATTGCTTTTTATATACAGTCCAAGCGATCTACATCACCCATTCCTTACTTTAGGATATTTAAAGTCGGGGAACCTATAGCATGCACATAAAGCGTGAGAAATAAATGGCAATAGCAAATGACTACTGACATTTTGTTTTCGAGCTATTAGGAATCTGTATTTATTTATTAATTCAACATGGTATTTTGCATTAAACTATAATTGTTCGAAGGTACCTTTAAAAAAATGCGTGAAAACTGATGAAACCCTAAAATGATATTAAAGAAGATATAATGGAATGTATTATAATAACTGCTGAAAAGAAGGGAAATCGTTTATTCCGTTAAAAAACGTAGGTACTATGTGTACTAATGATAACAATTGGGAACATCAACATTTTCTATTTGGTAAAGTTTAGTAAATGTGTTTCTGTATAAAAAATAGTTCAAAATTATCAGTATCAAATGCTTTTTTTTTTATTTGATAAGGTTAGAAGATTATTAAGTCATAAAGTTATTAAATAAGCATGATTTTTTATTATAAATAAAAATCATCTTGTCGTAAACATACTTTTTAATTATACGTTTCGCCAGTTATATTGGCATCATCAGTAATTTAATAAAACAATTATAAAATTAGCAATTTTTAATAAAACTGAAAAGAGAAAAATTAGATTAGCGATCGCTAATTTTATAATTGTTTTATTAAATTACTGATGATGCCAACATAACTGGCGAAACGTATAATTAACATTTTTTCAATTTAAGCCTCAGCTTCCCTATTCGCGTGATCTCAGTCCGTGTGACTTTTTTTGTTCCCAAAGATTAGAATCCACTTGAAAGGACGTCATCTTGGTACTATCGATAACATCCACAGGAGTGTAACCCAGGAGCTGCGGGTTATTGCAACCGAAGCCTTCCAGCACTGCTATGAAGACTGGAAACAACGCCTCGGCCGATGTGTAGTTGCCGAAGAAAACTACTTTGAAGGAGATAACATTAATATATAAAAATAAAATAAAACGTTTGCAAAAAAATCAGTCTTATTGATTTTCTGTCATTCCTCGTAATTCCTCAAAACAATTAAAATACAATCCACTTACCTGTAAAAGCCTGTTTACATTATACGTTTTTGGTTAACGCTTAAGATTTAGTTATGGTTAAGAGAAACTCGTAAGCTCGTACTAGTTGTTTACACTATAAGATTTTTCATATATAGGATGACTCTCCGGCAAAGTCATAAGTCGACTTATGACATAAGAAAACATAAATTGAATACCTGAGAACCTATTTCATATGAGATTACTTGTGAGAAATGGGTAAAATTTTAAATTTCGCGTCGTTTAAGAAGTTTAACTAAACAAAAATCCCTAGTCACTGCACACATTTTCGGTAATTTTTTCTCGTAACTTCCATTAAAGCACGGGTTTTGGTGTTAACAATTGCAGCTGCATTAAATAATCATCTATATTATTCTCGATTAAATTTTTGTTCTCAAAGATTGCGTTTTCTAATGTGTCGATGTAAAAGCAAAAACAACAAGGTTGTTAAAGATATGCCAATTTTAGTATCTGTGAAAATGTTATTCACTTTTAATCTACAAAATGCTTTCTCAATAACACTAGCTGTAGCAGGTAGCTGATAACTTTTTTAGGTTAGGTGTTAGGTTAAGTCACAAATGTCAAAATGACAAATATTCTCACAACAGTGTAAAAAGTCATAAGAAGTAACCCACAAGAATATATAATGTAAATGTGACTCTGGCACAACAGTATTTTGAAGATGACCGAGTTACATTTTTACAGTAGTACAACAAATATTTGTTACATAGCCCACACCAAAATGTGATGATTTGATCCCAGGGTGTGTCTGGATAGAAAATTTTAGAAGTTTGAATTTCTGCAGGTGTTTGAAATATTTCTTTTAAATCCTATTTTATACAATTTTATACTTATTCTAACTCCACTTCATTATAATTTAAAATGTTGAGCAAATAAATTCAAAAGCTGCATTAGAGCGTCATCTTATAAGTGGTTAAAACAATTGTCATTGTATAACAGTTATTAACTTCTGCATATTTTTTTTAAATAATGAGAAAATGTCAAAGTGCCTTGGACGCAAATAAGCACGAGGCACAAGTTGTTCTTTAATGTCTCTATAACCTCCCCAAACTTATCGGCCCCTTTTTAAAACACGCATAGTACAAATGCTGAAAAAAAAACCTAATACACTATCAGGGCCGTAACTAGGCAAACTTTTATCGTAGGCAAACCAACATTTCTGCGCCCCTCAGTACAAACACGATATATGTCACAAAAAATTAGTGCTTCGGTTCCACGAGACTGGTCTCGGTCTCGTCTCGGTCTCGTCTCGAAATTCGAGACGAGACCGAGAACGAGACTTGTTAAAATTTTCGAGACCGAGATCGAGACTTGAGCGGTCTCAGTCTCGGTCTCGTCGAGAGTCTCGATTTTTTTAACATTTTATTCTTAAAAAGATTACTTATTCTAAGTTATACGGAAAAAGGCAGTTATGTGTACTATTTGCATACCGAGGGCAAGTATTCGCAGGCGCGAGAAACACATAAAAAATGCTGCACTGACTTGATTTAAAAATCGAATTGGGGGAAGTACCGACTAATGAATCACCTCATTCGCACACAATATGTTCTATTTTAAGATTTGCGATTAGTAGAACGTCATCTACATCGGTATACGAAGCAAGGTCGAATGTTGTAACATCAAATTTTCCTTTGCATATTAAAATTTGTTAAGACTCTCGTCGATACCGAGACCGAGACCTACAAATTTTTTCGAGACCGAGACCGAGACTGAGACTTGGCATTGGAACCGAGATCGAGATCGAGACCACTATAGGTCTCGACTCGTCGAGACCGAGACTACCCCAGTCTCGGTCTCGTCTCGACGAGACGAAGCACTACAAAAAATACTAATGATACTGTATGTCTACATTTATCTCCGGATATATGATGTAATAATAATAATAAATGGCTTTCTTTTCTTGGATACAGAAAAAAAGCGAAGTTCAACAAATGTTGTTCTTCCACTTAACGTAACATGATGTCTATGTAGGAACGTTAATGTAATCTTCTTCCGTCATATATTGATCAATTGATTTCAAACAAATAGGTAGGTATTCAAAAATAAATCCAACATTTTTTATTCGAACATTTTAAAAATAAACAACTAAATGTTAAAATAAGAAAATAAAACACAAATAAAATGAGAACAGAAAACAAGATTAGAACACACAATTTTAATTTAAAAAAGTACATATTATTATGTAGCCAGCAGAACATTTTAGAAATCCCTATATATAAACATATGGTGCACCCAAAATCGGAACACCACTGCGTCATTTATAGCGCAACGATAAGCATATACATTTATCGGTGAACGCGGGTTCAAATCCTACTGGCTGCAATGTTTTTTTTTCCAAATTCATGTAATTCGCTTTACCAAGTGTTTCTGTGTTATTAGCAGCATTAAGGTATTTTTTACCTATTTTGTAGAGAATTTTAAAGACTTCAACCATAATTCGATTTAGCAAAAGTTGTTTTTCTTACAGCGCGCTTTCTATTAAAGACGTTGAAAACATTTTCTTTTGTCACATTTTTATTTTAAAAACAAAAATTATTTTAATTAGAATAAGACCACCTACATGGTGCGTTCAAAAACTAGTAAAGACATATCATTATGTTAAAATAATACAATATAAACAAATAATTACATAGGATTATGCGTAGTAACATGTGAACGTAGAATGAGGTTCTGTATTCGCAAACACGCTGTCACACTGTTTTGTAATAATCAATAGATTTAAAACGCGAAGCTTTTTTTGTAGGCACTTAGTATAAGCCTTGCATCAGGTCAATTTCGATAATTCTTTTTTTTAATAAAAGCTACCATCGTATTGAGTCGCAGAAGTATTTTCAATTGAACAAATTCTACCAGGAAAGTGATTGTAGCGAAAAATATCATAGTAGTGGAACAAGTAAGCTCTCAAAATCGGTCTGTGGTATTCTGCTGATTGTTGCAATGGACGACTGTATCAGCGATGAGCCCAAAGCAGTGAATGTATATGTAATATCAGTGAACCTGCTCCAACAGTTGTTAAAGATTTAAGTTAGTTTGTCGCTACTGCTGTATTACATTATTTTAAAAATGGAGACATTTTTACTTCCCTCTTCTGAAAAACGAAGGAAGTATTGTAATCACGAAAAAATCACCTTCCCAGCTTTCTTCAGATCTTCAGGTTAATATTACAAATTTATTTATTTGCAAAATTGGCCATTTGCTTGTTTATTTTTTATTAGTACGAAAGAAATGTTTCCAGTGCTATTTTGGCGCCCCATGCCGCTTGCCTGTAGCCTACTCGGCCTATACCTAGTTACGGCCCTGTAGCCTGTACACTATTCATTTTCCTTTTAGTTCTAGTCGCAGAGCCGAGCCGTGCCTGGGGTGCAAAGCGTGCACAGCACCCGGGCGGCAAACTATTTGGGGCGGCAAAATGAAAAATGAAAGAAATTTAAGATAGGTATGCTTGTGCCTTGCGGCATTAGAAAATGCAACATTTTTTATCAAGTTATAGTCTTGTGTCTGGCTTTTTTTCGTATAAAGGTAACTTGATACAGAGAAACGGTTGCATTTTTAAGGCGGCAAGCATACAATAATAATTTATTACTTATAATTTATTTTTATTATAAACACGTCGCGTCGGTGCCGTTTGCTATTGTACACGGTGATTATACCGACACACGAGTTATCGCTCTGTCGCTATGGTGCAGCGTCATGAAACACGAAACTATATAGATCAGCGAAATCAGCTAGACTAAGCGGCCCTCTTTAGACACAAAAATAATGAGTAAATTGTGTATTTGTGCTTTGTTGCAACATGCTTCATGCTCATGCATGCCGCCGGCATATACGATAACAAACTTAAAAAGGGCAATTGGGGGTTAGTTTAGTTTGCGATTGAATGCTAGTAAGATTGTACTGAACTAAGCAGAAATAAAAAGGCTAAACGTTTCAAGCAAGAGCTAAATAATATAGTGCTTTTTAAAGTTGAAAGTTTTAAAACGTAAGTATTTTTCATTATTTTAAACATTTGAACTTTTCTGCTTATTTTTCTGTTTCGCTATCCTTAGAATTTATTTGTGCTTAATTCAGATGGCCGATGGCAGAAAGAGACTTTCCGGCTTTCAGTATCGAAAAAGAAAGTCCGAAAAAGACGAAATTAAAAAAGGACTGGCTGGCTCCTTAAAAAAAATTTTTGTTTCCACG
This sequence comes from Agriotes lineatus, assembly GCA_940337035.1. NCBI lineage: Eukaryota > Metazoa > Arthropoda > Insecta > Coleoptera > Elateridae > Agriotes > Agriotes lineatus. Next base: position 1,941 of record CALNHX010002735.1, on the reverse strand, counting down.
GCGGCTGCAGCCGAACAACCATCAACAAGCCTGCAAGTGGAGGAACAGCTTGATTCGAACAAGGACACGCATATGGAAAATCCAGAAATAGGGCAAGAAAATAATAAATCCGAGGCGGATGCACAGGACACACCGGATTCACCACCACCAACCGAGGTTGCTGCTGAGGACGCTGGGATGGAAATATTGAAAGATCCTGCTCTTTGGCCGCAAGTTTTAACAGATAACATTAAAATGTCTATTCTTGAATTGGGGCCATTACAATTGAAAAATATTGCATTTCCATTAGACGATTCAAACAGATCTTTTTCAACTACTTATTATGACAAAAAATTAAGCAATAATGAAAAAGTTCCTAGAACATGGTTAGTTTATTCTAAGTCAAATAATTCTGTATTTTGTTTTTGTTGCAAATTATTTAAAGTTACTGATAATGTTTTTAACGATGATAAAAGTTATACTGACTGGCGACACTTATCTCAAAATTTAGACAGGCACGAAAAAAGTAAGGGGCATTTTGAGAGTGTTAAGAAATGGGTCGAGCTAAAAAAATCGATTGAAAAAGGGACAACTGTTGACTCAGTCAACCAAAATTTAATTAAGTTGGAAAAAAAACGATGGACGTCAATTATTGAAAGAATCATTTGCGTCATACAATATTTAGCTGGACAAAATGCAGCTTTTAGAGGAAGTAATCAAAAACTTTTCGAAAAAGGCAATGGTAATTTTTTGAAGCTAATTGAATCAATTGCAAAATTCGATAATATAATGGCGGAACATATTGGCAGAATTCAAAAAGATACCAATAATATGCCACATTATTTAGGTGATAAAATCCAAAATGAATTAATTTGTCTAATAGGTGAAAAAGTCAAGCAAAATATAATCGAAACTTTAAAATTGTGTAAATATTATTCAATTATATTAGATTGTACACCTGATGTGAGTCACGAAGAACAAATAACTGTAGTTGTCAGGTTCGTTTTCATTAATGATATTTCAAAGGGTATAGAAATTAGAGAGCATTTTTTAGGGTTCTGCCCAGTTACAGATACAACTGGTGAAGGACTAACGGCCTTTTTATTGAATTATTTAAAAGAATTAAATATTGATATTAAGGATATGCGAGGGCAGGGATATGACAACGGTGCCAACATGAAAGGCAAACATAATGGGCTGCAAAAAAGAATCCTTGATATAAATCCTAGAGCCTTTTTTTCCCTTGTGCAGCTCATAGTCTTAATTTAGTTGTCAATGATGCTGCGAAAAGTTCGCTTGAAGTAACAAATTTCTTTGCTATTATTCAAGAAATATATGTTTTTTTTTCAGCCTCCACCTACCGTTGGCATATTCTCATGAAAGAACTTCCTACCATAACTGTAAAACCTTTATCTGATACACGGTGGGAGAGTAGAATCGATGCCATTAAAACCCTTAGATTTAATTTAGAAAAAATTTATGATGCTCTCTTTTCCCTTTATAATGATACCTCAAGAGACAATGACACAAAAAACCTTGCAAAGTCACTAATTAATAAAATAAAATCATATAAATTTGTGTGTTCTCTAGTAATTTGGTACAATATTTTATCAAAAATAAACACTGTAAGCAAAATCATGCAAAAATCTAATATTATTTTACCAGAAACTGTAAAAATGTTGACAGAAATTCAAATTTTTTTCATTGAAATACGATCTGAAGGTAGTTTTACAGCTATGCTTAATGAGGCAAAAAAAATTGCTGAAGATATAGACTGCGAAAGTGTTTTTCCAGCTGTAGGCTTGGTTAGACCGAGAAAAGCAAAGGTTTTTTTTTATTATGAACATAGAGATGAATCAATCGAATCACCAGAGTTGAATTTCAAAGTCAATTTTTATTTTTATATTCTTGATATAGTAATATCAAAATTAAATGACAGATTTGAACAGTTAAACGAGTGCA